>VYZW01019225.1:9390-62375 GCA_013401315.1 Balaeniceps rex | reverse complement strand
TAGCCAATGATTTAAGAGGTCCATGTTTGTTTAAAATTGTCTCCAGACTACCTGAAACTAGAGGCCCAGGATCTCTGCAGAGCCATTGGGCATTGTTTTTATTTGTTTTCATCCGTACATGAATTTCTTTGAAAATACCCAGCAGAGCAATAAGAAGGGATTGTTTTTAATCTTTAGAGATGATAGCATGCTGTTATGCATCAAGGACACTCAAAAACAAAGCATCAGATAAACTGTACCAGGAGATTTTATTTTTTTTACCTCCGGGCTTTTCCGAAAATAAAACCCATTCTGCATGGAGCTTGCTGTTGATGAGACATCTATAGGTTTGGTGTTTGTCATCCCAGAAGCATTAATGCCACCGTGTTCAGGCAATTTACATGTGTGCCTCTGTGAAAATGCAGCTGGATTCTGCCCGTGCTCGGCACCCTGAGGGAGGGTGGTCATTATCGCTACAGGGACAGCTGGGACCTGGCCTTGAGCCAAGACCTTGCTTAATGCAATCAGAAGATTTTGGTGATACAGGGTGGATTTTACATCCCCTTCTCTGGGAGAGGGTAGCTGAAGTCGGAGTTTTATGCCGTACTGCTGCCTGAGTTTAAAACTAGTCTGCTCATTTTTTGTGTTACGCTGGACAGCACAGTGGACAAAAGAGCTCCTTCTGCCATCCAGGTTTCAAATCATATTAACAACAACTATTTATGTGGCTGCAAATCTATCATTTCTCTTGTTTGAGATCTCTTCAGCACCATCCTTCCCTGCCTGAATGAATGAGGTTATAAAACACAGTAATTATAAATCTCATTGACTGCCTTGCATTCAAGGGCGTGTTCCCCCCGAGCATTGCTGTGAAGCATGTTACCCAGGAGACTGTCCTGTACAATCCAAAACACAATTATTCTGACCCAGTGAGCTTGTTGGAGGGGAGAACATTTGGGATGCTGACCTGCTGCCACGGCACAGTAAATGCATTTTTCTCATTTCACAGCAGGGCAACGCCGCAGTACAACAAGGCCAATACATTCAAGTATTCTGTTGAGGCATGACTTACATCTCACTGACAAGTGCTGGCTCCCTAAAGATGCAGAAAGGGAGCCTAGGACAGCAGTCACAAACCAGAAGTCCTCCTGGCTGTCCACACAATTTCAGCAGCTTTCTCTGAAGGTTTGGTTGTCTTAGACCTTTCCGGGCAAAACCATAAATATCTCAGACAATATAACACAGTATCAATAAAACACTTTCTTAAAATGTTCAAGTCAGGCTGTGCTTGTAAGACAGGCTAAAAAGCATTTAGTAAGTGACAGCTGGCTGTTCTGCTTGCACTACTAACCATAGCATGCTTCAATACTATCCTTTCCCCATCGATCTGATTGTAGTCAGGATCTGTACGGGTACTTTCCTCAGTCCTGAGGGATTTATTATCGGTATCAATCATGATGCCCTACAGTCAGGAAACTATGCAAAGCCCTGTCAATCCCTCACTCTCACAAGAACGCTGTAAAACCTGAGCAGTCTTATGCTCTGGGTGAAAAAAGAGAAGAGAAAGTGCTTCCTAGAACAGTAGCAAACACAAAACACGGCTGTTGCCATCCATTTTCTCAATTACTGTCAGTGCACAAAGGAAACACAGTGCTATGTGGTAGCCTAGGCAGTTGAATCCTCTTTGTGCTCAAGTAGGAGAGGGAGATGAGGTGCAGAGCAGTCACTCCCAGCAGGTGTTCAAACCAACTGAGTTTAATTAGAAACATCCTGCTGAAAATGTAAATGTTTTACAAGCACATCATCCCCATCAGGGGCTGCTGCTGGAGCCTGTGTTTTGTTGAGGCTTTGACACAACAGCAACAACTGAAGATGACCCTCTCCCTCGCTTGCTGTCTCCAGTGCTCCCCAGACACATGAGCACTGGACTCATGTCGTACTGCTGCACGGCGAGTCTTTTCCACATTGCTGCTTCCCTCCGCATCTCAGAGATGCAGGCTGGTTCATTTAACGTACCCATGCCTGTTCCTCCTAGCACAGAGGCAGACCAACCTCATTAAAGTGAAAGGGCTTTGCTAGACTTGGGAATGGATGCAGTGCTAGGGGCTGTACTGCTCTGTAAATGTCCTCTTCACTCCATATGGATTAAAAAGACTTCACAGTGTTTGTGATTTAATTTTTTTTTTGCTTAGGTCTGTGGGCAGCACTGAAATGTATCTGATGTGTACGTTTCTGTGTGATTGCAGGAGTTACTCAGTTCATTATATTTAGGCAGTTGAGTTTTTTCACTGGTTTGCTGAAAATGGTGAGAGATTGATTTTACCCTCTTTCCTGATGATCCAGTATTTTTCCTCTGGCAGTTCTCAAGAAAATGTATTTTTCTCTCCTCCAAATACAGTATCCATCATTAGACTACTGCCAGACTATGTAACCAGCAAAATAACTGGTCTGTAGTGCAGGCAGCTCTGGTGCCATCTAAACAAGAGATACTCTACAGAAGTTTTTGGTTAATTCAAACCTGGTTCAGGTTTGGGAGTCAAACCTGGTTCAGTCATTGGGAGTCATCCTCTTAACCTGGTGTCTCTGGAGAGGTTGCAGCCGTTTTTTCCATGCCTTTCAATTAAATAACAGGCTGATGAGCCCATGCCTGCAAAGGAGGTATGCAGATGCATTAGGAAATCACATGTATGGTTTTTATAGATGGCAGGCTGTCTAGAGTCAATCCTTTAATAAAAAGAGAATTAGCTATTCCTCCCCGCACATAGTTTTAGACAGCACTGTACTGCTTTAACATCGTTCAGAACTCATGTAGAGCCACGTACCTGCCAAACTGACAGCTCCTATGGTGCTTCTGTAGGAGCAAGGACTTCTCTGAAAGGTGAAGTGCTACTAGATAGTTCTGCTGCTGAACCAATTCTCTACAAATGCCACGTGCTTGTATTTACGTAAGAATATCAGCACCTTTTCTCAGTATACCTACATTGCTTCTAAAACGAAAAAGCAAATATTAGAGTATAAAGCTAAATACCTTAATCACATGCCAACAAAAACAATTACTGATTGCTATATTTTGGCTAAATATTTTGATCTCAAGTATCCATCTATAAAAGAGCATCATATCAGTTTGGAAATTTAAACAGTTACAGAAATGCAGACAGATCTGGACAAAATATTCTTGGTGCTTGGATGAGTAACAGTTTTCATGCTTGACTTCCAGAAAGATGACTGCGATGGAAGTGTCTGGTTTGGTTATTACATGACAATTAGCAGTTGTTACTCTGCTGACAGATGTCCACATCAAAAAGCACTGATTGCCTCTTTTGTTTGCAATTTTAGAGATACCATAATAAAGTAGCTTAGACCATCTCCAAGAGATATTGTCCTTTGCACCAAAAGCGCAGCTTCATTGCCTAGGTTCATGCTGGGGAAAGTCAGATTGTGAAATATTATAGCAGATGATTTATGTGGAAGTTTAAGTCCTTTCTCCGCGTACAGAATTAAAAATTGCAGTTACTTCTGTGGATAGATCTCTTATCCAGGATAGCTGAGCAAGCTGTATTTCAGCATTTTGTTTACTAATGAACTGTTTCAACAATGAAGCGACGTGCAGTATGCACACATCACATTGGTGGCATTGCTCATCTGGGACAGCTGAGAAGCAAAAGAAGGGGAAGGAAGAATTTGTAAAGAAGGGAAGAATAACTTCACATGAGCACGTTCTGTTGAACAAAGTTCACAAATTCTCTAACTGCACAGCTATAGCACGGAACATGTCTCAAAAGAAAGCTTAAAATGTCACAGACAAAATAGTATTATTCAGATAATTCAGGGGAAAAATAGCTGTTTTACATTAGTGCTGAAAAGAATGCAGTGCAAACCATGACCTAAATGAATATTTCTGCCTGTAATCCAGAGGCCTGTCCTCTAGCTGTTCCCTCCTGCAGCCCACTGAAGTTAAAAGGAGTCCTTGTGTGAGGGTTTTTGCCTGAGGTAGGATTGCAGAATGATGTGCTGTGCCTGGCAGTGTGATTTTGAAACATTTGCTAACAGGCAAAGGTCTGTGGGAGCAGACATGAGACTGGCAGGTGGGATTTAATAGCGGAGATTTTGTGCAGCTGCCAAAAAATCACAACCCAGATGCTGGAGCTGAACACATGCTGCCTGATAGGAATGATGTTCTGGGAAAAAGAGGAAGCTGGCAAGTGTCTGTTGGAGAGAAGAATTTGATTCTGAGTCCAGTGCTGACTTACCTCGTCCTTCTCCTGGGGTCAGACAAGTCACAGCACTGTCTATACATCAGTAACTGGCTGGGCATGGAGATGTACTACATTTTTTCATTATGCTGCACCCAAAAAGTACTTCACCAAGTCAGATTCCTCTTTGCCTCTCCAGAAGCTTATTTAAATCCCCTACTTACCATCTGCCCCACCCCCACCCCCGCATGAGCTGTCTTCTCTGTCTTCTTTGAGCTCCCTATTCTCCTCACACATTCATTCTGCAAGGTACATTTTTATTGCTGCTCCTCAGAGACCATATTCTTCCCAAGACATTGATCTTCCTTACTTTTTTCTCCATCCCTGCTCTGTTGGAGGTCAGTTCCCTCTCTGTAAAGCACCAGCAAAGAGAGAGAGCAAGCATGCATGCATTGAAACAAAGAAAAGCACAGCAGCAGACCAGCTGTCTTTTCACCCTTCCACAACCACCCTGATCAATAGGTAACTAGGACTAGCACTGTATCCAGGCACTAAGGGCATCCACGGATCGACTGATGGCTAACGTGCTCCCACACTTTAGTATGAAAGATCTGGGCAAAGCCAGCAGCCTGCAAACCAGGCCAAGCACTTCACCCTTTCTGCCCAAAGGAGGAATTTCCTAAAAATACATGTCCTGACATACCACTGAGCCACATGGCACAGTGAGTGCAATCCTATTTTCAGCCTGCTCTGCAGGGTGACATAGCTAGTTACACCTCCTCCCAAAAATGGCACGTCAGCAGCGCAACACTTGCTGGTGGACCATCAGTGCAGCCTCCTGTGGGACGGTGCTCTCCACTGGAATTCCCCATCAAGCAATCGCACGCTCGTTGTGTGTAGGGCTGTGGTTACAGGAAGCATCCCCAGTCATGCTGAGTGTAATCAGGACAGCTGCTTTCCGCTCATCGGTACAGCAGTGGTACTCTGCAAGTCCCAGATAGGTGGGTTATGGGCTGGGGAGGAGAGAGCGATCAAAACTAATTCTAATCTGAGCATAAGAGAACCTCTCCCAATGGATATTATGCCTGTCTGGCACGTACCTCTTACAGCTCCACCAAGCAGGACAATGGTAAAGCAACATTTGGCTTTTGGAGATGATTGGTAGCCTCTTTCCAAACCATGGCTGGTTAGCAGATTCTGTTTTCCCAACTCTGAGGCTTATTGCAGAATCCCAGGAATGTTCCTGCGCTTCAGATATCCCAAAATAACTGCTCTAAGCTCTCCTTGGGGAAAAGCAATCCTTAGAGCAGCCTCTTAACTCAAATTTTTGTTTTGAAGCAGCTGAGCTTGAGGGAGAGAACTTGCCTTTGCCTCTAGTCACTGGCTCCCACAGGAGAAATGAGCATTTTGGATGCTCACATTAATAAGTTTGCATGTCAGCTCACTCACTGTCCAAGGAATTGCAAACACTTTGTTCTCCTCATTTCTGTTTGCTGCAGAGTCGTTGTCCCCCCCCCATCCTCCCTGCAAATCCACTAGTTAGCTGGCAGCTTCAGTAGCCCAGCCATCGGAGCAAAACCCTGGCTGTGCAGCGGGATCACAGCTCCTGAGCACCAGTTAGGAGCTGACAGAGTTGTTTTGCAGGTTTTTTGCCCGCTGTCTTCCTCTGCAGTTGCCAGGCTTCCTTCCTCCATCCAGAGGAGACAGTGGAGCCATCACAAACAAGGTGATAAGTGATTCTCTGTCACCAAGCCATCACTTAGATGCTATGAGCGGCCATTTCCTCTCCTGGGGGAACTGCGCATTTCCCGCATCAGCGAGAGACCAGACCTGCTGGGGTGTTGGGGTCATTGGAAGGAGCAAACCTGATCCACTGCGCAGCACAGAGATTTCAGTCCGTTAGCAGGAGGGCTGGTGCTCTGCTTCTCAGAGGTGGATTATCCCGGTTTCCAGGGAATCTGTAGCTCCTGTTTATCTGTGCCAATCATTTGCGTTCCTCTGTCATGGTAAGTTATTCTCCATGTCCCTGAGGTGCTCATTACCACATTATTCAGGCTCTGTTTACGTAACTTTAGAAACCAAAATAAATTCCTGAAAGACAAAACTCCCCAGCTCTTCTCTGATCCCTTCTCTGAAGTATGTGTAACACCTTACAAGAGAAGAACCTGATAGATTTCTTAAACCCCTCAAGTTCCTGGGGTGGTTCAAGCATCTGTGGAGGATAAAACTAGCATCCAGGCCTAAAGACATTGTCCTTGGCCTGATCTCTCCCTGCAGCAGATGCCTCTCCACTGAGCTCCAACCTGATCTTCCAGAAGATTACTGGCTTTAGTTGTGGCTTCCCATCCACAGCCCTCGAGATACCACTGCAGCTTTACTAATCAGTATCATCCTCATGCTGTGCTTTGCTCTGAGATCAAATTAAAGCCTAGAAACTGTAGCAGTCAAGTTGGTCTACAGCTGAACTCATAAATGGTATTTCAGAAAGTGTTCAGGGAGCTGTCAGAAGGGAGAAGGGGTGGGATGACTATCCCCTTTATACTTCAGCCTTCAAACACTGTTTTTCACAAACACGGAAAGCAGTTATAATTAGTTTAAATTCTGTGCTATTTAGGCTGCCTGTTACCACACCGAAGACAGGACAGAGTGATAGACTATAGTAATACAGTATATAAAATAGTGCGTAGCACAATAACAGAATATGTTGCCTCCTGGTACATAAGACACAGCTGCACAAACAGGGGGGTGGGAACTAGCAAGACTTCCAGGTTTTCAGCAAGCTGTCCCGATATGCTGAGCTGGCCACAGAGAAAGAAGAAACCAAAGTGCCTTCTTGCCAAACAAATGGGAAACATGAAAACATCACAGCTCTCCCGTGTTGCTGGAGCTTCCATTTACACTAATGTTATGTGCAGTATTTATCAAAAGTCTTTAATTATTTATCTTCTTCAATGAGTTTCTTCATTCTCTTTTGAGCATGTAACAGAAAATGCTATCTGTAATTCAGCAAAATCTCTTTGTGCATGGAGTTTCACGATTTATGAGAGATTTTATGTCAAGAGACGATAAGGAAACATGCTCCTTGCAGGATCAGAGGTACCGGAGCAGAAGCCGGAGGCACTGGCTGGACCACAGCAGTGCGTTCCTGCCCAGCTCGCTCTGCGTTTCCCCGCAGCTCAGCTAGCTTCGCACTCAGCTGCGATATTGCGCTCTGAGGCTCCGGCTGTAGTTGTGAGAGGATGTCATTAATAACATGCTATCCCAGAGACTGCCAATAGTGGAAAACTAAGCAAATGAAGATTTTTTAAATATCTCGGCTCTCCTTTCAGAAGACATCTGCTGTAATCTACATTGGCATGCTATGTGCTTCTGTCAGCCGTGTCTTCGCTGCGCTACACCCTTCCTCAGAGACATACTAAATGCGGCGCTTGCTGGGGCGATTAGTTCTGTGGGACTGAGGTTCATAGAGACCCTCGGCAGAGCTGAAGCTGTTATCTAGGAGAACCTGTTCATGACTCGTACATTCAGACAAGATTTACTCTGTACAGAGAGGGGAAGATTACAGGCGTGGGAAATGTGCATGTCAGCCCCTCCTTTGTTGCAAAGCAGTGCATTAAAAATTGGGGAAAGATCCAGCATTGGCACTGGAGGAAACCTAAGCAGGCAGAAATTCCCTGTTCATCAGCCACAGCACACTGTGGGCACTCAGATTAATTGGGTGTCCAAGTCTTAAGCCTAGACATTCCCCAGCTATATGCGGCAACATCTTGCTATGTGCAACAGAACATAGGCACCTGCTTACTATCAAAATAGAGGAGGAGAGCTGTTTCCCCCCTGGGGGCAATGGGGGTGCTTAACTGCTGCCCTAACTTCTTAAAAATATTTGCTAGAAGTTAGCATGTACCCCCTGGGCACAAGAGGGGCAAGTTCTCAACCCTGCTCAGCCTGAGAACACTTAAACCCAGGACTCCTGCCTCCCAAAGCTTGTCCCTTGACCCCGTCCCTGCTCTCTGAATTGTTCCTGAGTACTGGCAGATTATTCAATGCAAAATGCATTAGCAGCCAATGAAGCACAGCAACCGCTTTCTAGTCAAGTGCTTTAGCCAGCAGGTTACCTGCCACCGTTCAGCATCCTGCGTGTATGTTGCATGCCTTTTCTCTCATTGCTGATGCTGATCAGTCTCGATTCTGCACGTGTTTTGCAATGCTTGGATATATCTAGGCTGAATCTCTCTAATTTCAACAAGGCTTTCTGCCAGGGTACAGTGCAGGTACTGCAGGTACAGTGCATAACAGAATTGGGACCTTAAATTATAAATTATGTATTCTAAATTACTATTTATTATTAGTTTGGGACCTTCTCTTAGTGCATGTTTTCACAGACGACACCATGAGCTTGAGTCCTAGAAGCTACTGTGCGCTCTACTGCAACATTGCTATGACAACTGCTAAGATCAGGGCTGGGAGAAGTCTTGCCTTCCCTAGGAAAAAGAGTGCGAAACAAATACTGCGTTTAGTTAGTCTCAAACATGTGGTCGAGGCATCCTGTTAGGTTTCCTTGCTTGCTGCTTCATCTGCATGTAGATCTCAGCAAAGGAAGAACTATCTAGAGAATATTCAGCATGCAGAAAACAATTCTGCTTTGAATGAACCTTAAAAACTCTTCATTCTCCCTAGGCTTGTACGGGCCTCCCTATGAAGAGATCAGAGCCTCCTGGTTTGAAATGCTGCCTTAGGGTTTGCTTTTTATGTCAATAAATGTTTTATTACATTTAAGCTTCAAACACGGTACAAACATCCCTGCTCACATTTGAAGAACTCAAATAGATACAGCAAGCCTGGGCAGAGGGCAGTGGGCAGCACAGTGCAGTGCTTCCCTTCTGCTGGGGGGGGCTTGCCTTGGCCTCATGGGGGGGCCTGGGCGAGTTGGTGCCTTTGCCTTGAAAAGCACATTGGCTTTTCACCACTTTTGATCTTTTCTTTCTTTTGCTTTTTCTTCTGCCCCTGCCAAAGCTACCTCGATATGGTTGGTAAAGCATATCTGTGTGCCCAAGTCTGTGACGGGCTTAAGACATCTCTGTCTTCACGCTCAGCGAGTCTGTCTCTCCTGATACCTCCTTGCAGTCTCATTTCTTCTCTTACCTCACACTCGTCTGTAGCACACGAAGATGCTGCGGTGAAGTTTAAGCAGGAATCTGCTGCTAGGCTGCCTTTGGTGCCTGCAGTACCAGAGCTGAAATCCCTGGGTTGAACCTACTGAGTTGAAACCCACAGGCAGTGCACAAGTGCTACAAATCGTGATGCAAACTCGGGTTTTTGCTTTTCCCAGCACTTGCCAGTTCCCCCCCCTCTGGTGCTGTTCCTTCATTTTTCCTTTCTACATGCTGCGTTTTGCAGTGGCCTTGCCTGCCTTCCCTCTCCTCCTCTCCTTTATCAAATGCAGCACTTCAGCGTCACTGACTGACAGGGGATGCAGCAGCTTCGGTGGAGGAGTTGGAGAGGGGGAAGGAAGAGAAGGAAAAGCTGCTCTCGACAAAAGAGGCAGCAGAAACA
Source organism: Balaeniceps rex (assembly GCA_013401315.1). NCBI lineage: Eukaryota > Metazoa > Chordata > Aves > Pelecaniformes > Balaenicipitidae > Balaeniceps > Balaeniceps rex. The sequence continues at coordinate 52,650 of VYZW01019225.1, read as the reverse complement.
CTGAAAGACGAGCTTTGCGCCAGAACTGTATCCCAGTCACCCTTCGTTAGGGCAGCAAATTAAGATATGGTCTCTAATTCAGTATGTTTGGCGAGCGGACCCTGACTGCTCCATGTATTCCTACGGTGTATTTTCAGAGAACAAAGCTCAGATGTATAGCTCCGGTTCGGCACAACCTGGACTGAATCAGCAAAATGGATGATTCGCTACCCCGCACACTGCCAGCCGCTGCGTGGCTAAGTGACAGCACAACAAAAACTCACTTCACTGCTCACAGCTTAAAAAAAAATTCTGGCTCCTCAGAAATGCAAAGGTCATGAATGTAGGGGGAAAGAATCACAGAGCAATTGGCTAGTTACATGTCTGTCTTTATTCTAGGAGACCTAGGATTTCCAGGGTTAATCTTTGCCATTTTCCAAAAGGACTGTCTGATATTTCATGGTTTGTGCAACAGATTTTGCTTACAACTTATTCTGATTGTTAAATAATTACAGAAGCGTATGTTGCCCTGCAGCAGTGCGGATTTTTCTGTTACATGAGACTGTTATCACCAAGTGCCAAATGCATCTTGAAAGGCTTTTTGTAGGGTTCTGCTGAATAAGCACTTTTGAATGAGCACTTTTCCGCCGCATGCCCTGATCTTGCCAGCTGCTGATTACCCTCCTACTAACCACTAGTGACATGTCCATATTACAGATTAGAGTAGACAGTAAGGATACCCTATTTACCTTGAAATTAATTAACTAATGCACTAGCAGAAGCCCAGCACCAAAGTCTGCAAAGTCTAATTTATTCTGGAAATTTCTTAGGGTATTTAGATAATAATGGGCGAAAATGCTCTGCTCAGCTGAGAAAAGCATCAGAGCCAACCTCACTTTGGAATTTGAGTCTCATGCAAAGAACTTGCCTTTAAAGTAATTATTAAAATCAATTTGTAAAGGATAGAGTCTAGTCCACCTATACAGATTCTCCAAGAATGAGATGACCATGCAAACAAAACAAAAAGCAATCTTCCAGGAATAAAATAAATGGTTTCTGGACCTGTCTTTCCAATGCAAGCCCCAAAGGAAAGAACAAGTAAATCTGTGCCACCTTACTTGAAGGAGACAAGGATGCCAAGACTCAGGATAACTCCCTGCTGCTCATCAGGTGTTTGAACTAAACATTTGCAAAGGAAGTTTTGACTTTCATTACTAAAAATAAACTCCAGCTTGTATGTGAGGCTTATTTTGTAGTCTTTCATAATGTCTTTTCTGCACTATTTTCTGGGAATTTTATGAACTAACGACCTTTAAGGAGGTTTTGTCAAACTCTAAGGAAATAAAGACACAGATCAGAAATTTCACAACCTTCTGAAGTGGGGAATTCAAGCGGGGCTTATGCTCACTTTCTGTATTAGTGGAAATTGAAAACAAGTCACTTTTTTGCTCATCTAACTTGAATTGAAATATGGCTCTCCTATTCTAAAACAAAAATAGCCTCACTCAAGTATCAATTACTAAGTAAGTGTCACATCACTGAAGGCAAGGGAGTCCAACACAGCGTCACTATAGAAGTCGTTTAGGTTTTGGTTGTTTTGCATAGAGGCAAGGTCAAAAATACCTTTGAAAAAGCTTCTCATACCCACCCCCGTCCCCTGAAATTAAAAACAATAAATTCAAGGAGTCCGGCTGCCAGCCTAAGGCCCCCTAAATCAGCAAACCAAATTCGCTATCTCCCCTCTGCCTTCATGCACCGCTAGACTGTACCAGCTTCGCTGTGCCGCAACCCTTCACCTGACATGAATTTCTTCCAGTGCTTTCAGCGCCGTCTTTTACAGTCTGGCTTGAAAGCGCAACCTTCACTACTCAGCCTCTGTTTACAAGATCTGAAGTATGCCTTCAGACCTAAAGAAGAAAATTAAATTAATCTGCACAAGTTACCCTCAGACCTCCTTGAGTGCGTGAGTTAGCATCCAAGCGCTATACAGCTATATTAACGCCAGCAGCACATGAAATGCCTGCGTGTGGCTAGCACAGGCCTGGTGCGAGCCCTAGCGACATGCCGCCCGCAGGAGCTCAAAAGCAAAATGATTCCCACACACCTTTTGGTTTGGTTTGGGTTTTTTTACTATTTATAATACGCTTGAGTAAAAAGAAGCCTGTCCTCATTGCTCCTTAGGGCCTGACTCGGTACCAACAACGCTGACAGAGAAGACCATGCTTAGAGGTACTCTCCATCTTTGGGAGGAAAATAACCAGGCAAGAACAGAAGTGCCGGTGCTAGCCAGGAGGTGGCAGAGGAGCGAGGCCACCTTGTATACCGGTTTCTGCATTAATTTGGCAAAAACACAAACCACGGAAAGACAACAAAACCCAGCCCCACCCTCCATCTTCAGGAATAAGAGGATGAAACCCTTAATCGCATTCCTGCTTGTATTTATACTAATTGCTCATCTTCCTGAGATCTGACTTTATGAAATTATGCATGCACACCAAGCAGATGAGTTTCCATAGAAACTCAGGAACTGAACTTTCATTAGAAAAATCTTTAAAAAAAAAAAAAAATCCAGATAAAAATGCAAATTGCCTGTCAGTGGGTGGCTTTCTGAATTTATATATAATTTTTTTCTTTTGCACTGTAGGCAGATTCCAGCTGGACCTACATAGCAACAATATGCAGGCATTGTTTATAGCAAGCCAGACTCCATGGGGAAATAAGAAATTCAGTAGCAAGGAGAAGCTCTCAAGTGCAAATACCTCTGGGAAACAAAAAACTGAAGTGCTCAGTGCTGCGTCTTTGTGAGGCTTGGGGATTGTGCAGCCTCCAGCTCTCACAAAATGCTTGTGGTTTGCAAGGGGCAGGGTGGGGAGGAGGGGAGAGAGAAAACCCAAAGCAAGAAGCTCTCCTGCAAGCAGAATTAATGATGTTCAACCTGTCCTTTAAACATCCAGCAGCATATTTCTGCCGGTTCAGTTAAGCCTCACTGGGAAGGCTGACACCATCTGTCGCGGCTCACTCTGGGTGAAGGAGTAGGTCTCGGTGCTGGGGTTTGGGAACATTTGCAGGCCTGGGTGGGAGAGCGGGTTGGCCACACCCCGACTGCCGCTTGGGCTGAGGCCTGAAGCACAGCGTCTTTTGCCCAGACCACATGGAAATCCAAGCGCATGGGCAAGAAGGGGACGTGGCGCTGTTCCTGATCAGAAAGAGAGGGAAGCAAGACGGTGGGCACGGCTGGGAAGGGCTGTGGACCTGGGCAGCCTTTGGCACTAACGGTCACGCGTGCAAGCAAGGAGGAGGTGGGGAATCTTTACCTCCTTTAGCAGATCTTTCCTCCTGTGTTTCTCCCCAAAAACATATAGCAGTTTTTCACTTACGCAGGATACTGCAGCATCAACAGGAGGCTTTCCCCTGGCTTTGGGGAGCCTGAGATGACCCTTGCTGAGGGTTCACAGACATTGTTTCAGCTCAACTCGCATGCTTGAAAGCACAGAATACCGACAAGCAAACGTTCACGTGTCCTGCACTTGCTGGTGGGCATCAGCTTCAGCATCTTCCCCAGGTGACCGCAGTGCCTGGGGTTTGCGTACAGCCCCTCCCAGTGCTGCAAAGCACCTGCAGGGACCTCAAGCACAGGCAAAATAAATGCAGCCACTCCTCACTGGGGAGCTGTAGGGGGGGAAGCCATGCCAGTCTCTGGTCCTTGACCAACAAGGGTGCTGGGGCAGACAAGGGAGCTGTGCTGCACGAGTGGTTTACGATGAGGTGGATTTCACTGCAGCATTGTTGAGAGGCGCGAGATGTCAGCCGGGGAGGGAATTCCCCTCCTCGTTGGAGAGGGATGACAGGCAGCAGCTGCACGGGCTCTCTGGCCCCTGTACCTCCGGGACCAGCGGCCCTCCAGGAGCGTCGAGAGGCTTGATGCCGCTTAGTGTCAGGGTGAGGACAGCCATGGGTCCCCAGCCACCAGAGAGCACAATCGGCTCTGCTCGGTCAGCGCAACAGGAAGAGTTTTTAGGAAGAGTGGTTTTGTGGTTGAGGACAAACTTGAGCTGAGATAGCTCCCGTCTATTCTTGGCTCAGCAGCAGATTTGCTATGGCCACACTACTTGCCCTTTCTGAGCCTCATTATCCCTGTCAAGCGGGTGACTCAAATTATAATTGCACAAATTCCTTCCAGTCTGTCATTACATGCCTGCGGTCGTCTCCGGGCAGCTACCTCCAGAGGAACCAGCCTCTCCCATCGGGGTACCTCTGTGCCACCTGTACCTGCTCACAAGGGGATGGATAGATTAGGCCCTGTTGCCTCGCCATTTTCCAACAGAGAGAGAAACCTAAAGAAAAAACATCCCCACCACTTCTTTAGATGGTCAGATTTGATACTGAGTTGATTATTCAGGTCAAGGTTGTGGGCAAGAAAGAGGCAGTGAAACTTTTCACAGTACTGTCAATACTTGATTAAATGGGTGTTTCTTAATTTTTCTCTCAGGCAAAGTAATGTGTTTCTGTAGGTATTAGTACTGTCACTGGCTATAGAGTCTTAGTCATGCTGAGGCACCCTGCATCTAATGGCACTTTGGGGAAAGAGAAAAGCAAGATCGTCACTACTTCCAAAACTATCACCGTTCTTTCATCAGAAATTTACGTGGGTTCTGGCTGCAAGAGATTTCAGGTTTCTTATGTCTTTTCATATCAACTAAAGGCAATTAGGCCCATTAAAGGTGAAGCTAATGCTTTTCTTCATATGTATGAAGTATGTAGTCCCAGGAAAAGCATGAAGTCAGGCAGTCATCTCACTTTCCAACATGTCTGCGGGTGAGGGCAGGCAGAGGCCATGCAGAGCTTGGCAGGCGACATGAAAGTGTTGGCAGCTTCTTCCACAGGCCACACCTGGATGAAACTGGTGGGAGGTTCGTCCTGGTGTGTGCACCTTCAGGAGGAAGCAGAAAAATGCCACTAATGCGTTGTGGCCTGCAAAGCTCACGTGACCATCTGGGCTCAGTGCGGTTGACTGCTGTATAATTACAAGGGAGTCTGGCTCATTAGATGCTTTGTGGGTTCGGATGCATCCATGCAAGCCCTATAGGAAAACATGTTCTTCCTACCACTTCTTTCATCCTCCCCCTCCTGTTCCTTCCAGATGGTTACACCCACTTGTGTCTTTTCTTACCCTAAGGACAGCTTTTTAAACAAGGTTCCTCCATCCTTCTCCTCCCTTGCGCTGCTTTAGGATCTACATTGGAGTGCAAATAGCAGGAGGACAGAGGGCCCCATGCTGTTATATACAGCCTGCCCCTAGAAGGCTGGAAGGAGCCACATCCCTCTAGCCCCATTTGTCAAGAGGAAAAGTCTTTCTATATGGTCAAGATGTAGGAGCTGAGAGACTTTACCTCAGCCTCAGCTGGATGTTCCAGGTGTGCAAGAGTTACTTAGAGACTCAGTGTAATTGAAGCTGTGTATATTTTCCTGAGGATTAGAAGCCAGTATAACCTGCTCAGGGAGAGAGGGATGCTTAAAGGGCCTGTAGCCTTTCTCTATATAGCACCGGTATACACTCTCCCAGTAACACACAGCAGGAGCACTCACGGAGCTGAATCAGTCTCTGCTTTAAAAAAAAATTATTTTCACAATTGTTTTTTTAAATTACACTTCACAATCAAAAAAAGCAGAGCTTAACAGCTGATTAATGCTCTTCTCCAGAAATAGGTGGAGGTCCCCCCTATAGGACTCCAGCGCCTGCACTCATACATCTGCCAGCTTGCTGGGGGCTCGAGGCGCGCCATTTCTTCCTCTGTTTTGTGCCATTGTTAACTGCTCATCACTTGTTTGTTGACAGGGCCTGGTGCTGAGCAGACTTGGGCGGAGGGACCTGGCCCAGAAAGTCCTCAGAGATGCCATCCAGATCCAGACCACCAGTCACAGGGCCTGGAACAGCCTTGGAGAAGTCTTGCAAGCTCAGGGGAAAAACGAAGCAGCCATCGAATGCTTCCTCACCGCTCTGGACCTCGAATCCAGCAGTCCTGTCATCCCGTTCACTGTCATACCCAGGGAGCTCTGAAGCTTTGCCCTGCAGCTAAGCACCTTCATTCTGTGGACAGACACCAAAACCAAACAAATAAACAAAGAAAAAGCCCAACAGAAAAGTGCCATTGTAACCTGGAACTGGGCAAAATAATTCCAGGACGGGGCTCAGGTCTACACACGTAGCTGAGACAAGCCTAACTGTAGAAGAATTTGCAACAGGCAGAGCTAGAGAATGCCTTTTTCTTCACAGGTGCCTGGCTCACCTCCTGTTCAAGTTAATAGCAAGGCTTATTTCAAAATGTTGGTTCAAGGTGACTGTCTGTAGAATAGATCATGCTAGGGTACAGCTGTTCTAAGCACTTGCACCTTTCAATTTGCATTAAAGATAAAAACCCCAAGCCCTGAAGTAAAGCCCAGACCTGCTCTAAACAAGAGTAAACTCACCAAGTAACTTGACCAAGTTGTGCTTAAGCATGTGGCTGCCTCCACACAGATCTGACAGGATAGGAATGACAATTAAACCACATAGACATGCAGTATATGCCGTTTACAAAATTATTTCAGCTATTTTGATAATCCTTTTTCCTGCCTTGCTTTTATATACTGCATATGCTCACTATATTTAGTGTGGCGTTTGCCTAGACCAATTTAAATTGAAAACACTTTTCTTTTTTTAAAGTTGCTATTCCAGTACAATTCACAAAAGCAGAAAGACCAAAGACCAAATCAGTTCACACTTGGACTAGTATTAAAAACATATTATCTCCAACTATGTATTTATTGAAAGGGCTTACATGAAGTAGGTAATTATAAACTCCAAGCTTCATTCTTATAGTCACCTGTTGCATCACTTTTAGTGAGGAATATAGTGCTTACCAGTATATAGTGACTGAACTCTGTGCTTTACTGCATTACCATTCCTGGCACAAAACATTTTCATATCCGTCTTTTCATGATATAAAGGATGGCAGCAGTCTTTTAAGGGAAAGTATGCTGAAGGCAGTATGTGTATATATGAATTACTTCTTTCTTAAAACCAAATCTTTGGATTGTCTGTAGAAATTTCACATTAGAGGTACGGAGTTGAGCCTTCAGCAGAGCAGGATCATTTTGCGTATCGTATCAGATGTAAGAGTGATCTCTTCAGAGCCATCTGAAGAGCTCCTAATCCGCGCAGCCTCCCCACGGCTGGCACGGCCGGGGCGGGGGACGCAGCTGGCATACCCCCTGCTAAGCTGCTCCTTCACTGTGCTTGACCTCCCCGGGGCCTCGGCAGCGAGGTAGAGCTGCACCGTGCTGTCACACAACACGTGAGAGCCAGCCCTGTCCAGACCAGTCCCAAGATGAAGATGATGCAGAAATGAGCTGTGGGCGCTTTTCTACACAAAAGGTTGGGACTGTGTGCCCGTTTCTGTCCAAAGAAGATTTGTGACTATTTCGTAAGTAGGTTTGCACTAAAACACACTTTGTACTATAATTCTGCCCAGTATTGTGATGTCCAACTAGTTCATTCTGGAAATAATAATATCCTCAGGCAGTAAATGAGTAGGGGTTATTTCTTAAAGAGCCTGAGGCTCTGGCAGCAGACTTGAAGTCAGCATTGTTTACAATTATTTGGAAATCTGCAGGCTCATCGAGAGGGGGGCCCCTCATGCTGCTTGCAGACCACACCACCACAGAGCTCCTGCCCCCGGGCAGCTTCAGCTCCTGCCTGCCCTCAGAAGTACACTGCCCTCAGGTTTCAGCAGCTTGTTGCACTCCCAGGCCAATTTTTTTTTTTTCATTAAATCTTGCTGGTGCAATAGCCCAGCTTCGTCTTCCGTTCACCGAGGGATCTGGAGTGAAAGCAGCCCAGCCTGAAAGGTGCTCAGCCCATGAGGTCTCTGGCTTTCCAGGGCCACACAGGCACCAAACCGGGCTTTTTAGGCCAGAGGCAGGTTTCCAAGGAGACAGTGTTACCCAGCCGCATTTCTCTTCCGCAATAGCACCAGCAGCAGAGGAAGGAGTAGGTGTTAAAGTACCAGAATTAAATGAGTTTCATGAAGACAGAAAGACACAGAAGAGACCCATTTTGCTGCAAAGGATGGTATGAAGTTGGCTTGCTCTGCACTGCAGGTGGGAAAGGGGGAAGGAGAGGGGGAGAGATGATGATGTTGACATAATATGTAAATTGTTACCCAGGTGTTTTAAACCCAGTTCCAGTCAGATGCAATCTGACAATAGACTTTAGTAGATTTATATAGATAGATACCATATTCCGATATTTGTTCTGCTCCACAGTTCCCAGGGTGGGAGCGAGCCTTCTGTGTAAGACACAAAACAAGAGTCAGCCTGGTCCGACATCACCACTTTCTTGTGCAACATATATCTGTAAAGTGCTGCTGTAGCAACTTCTGTGTACCGGACAGCTATTTGAGTACAAGCTATGCATCCACCCCTGCGACTGAGGAACTGCTTTAAGAGGTCTGTAAAGTAGCTGGTCTGTGACCTGGCAGGAGGGAGCCTGTTTCCCAGCAGCAGCTGAGAAGCAAACACTCACAGACCCATTTACTTCTGCGTGCATAGCTTGTAAACAGCCACCAGCACATCACATCTGTGGCCATCAGGCGAACTTCATTTCGGCAATAATCAGACTTGCCACAGCGGTCATCTTCCTAGGAGAGGTGCAAAAGTGCATGACTAAAACTTTGAGTGCATCAACCAGTCAGATGTTGCCAGCGGGGTCCCATATTTGTCGTGGGCATTAATGAGCGTTACTGGCATTGGAATTGCAGTCCTAATAGCCTCTGCTCCGGGTATGGCAAGGAAGATGTACATGAGTAAGTGCCATCAGCATCAATAGGAATTACACGGGTAAGGTACCCTCTACCAGCACAACACACCACAGCCCCTACATCAATTGCAGGCAAAGTACTTTGCATGCATACTGGACTCAATCGCGAGATTTGCTGTGGGCTTCCCAGAGGATATGAAGCACCCGTTGGCTGGAGGGGTGTTATATTGGCCTGAAATGCTCTGCACAGTGCAGGAAAGAGGGTGGTTGTTGCAGACTTGCAAGTATTTGGGGGGTAAATCCTCTAGCTACATTTGTTATTAGTGCTCACCAAAACAGAAGCCTTCCCAGCTTACCTCTGTTCTTGAGTATGGATTTTGTTCATACTTCCAGGTACAGAAAAACAAAGACAACTACTTCAGACAAGCCTATGCATTGTTGTATTTATTTAGATAGCAACGTTGATAAATCTCATAGACCTACTTCCCTGAGCTCAGTAAGTAATACTTGTTTGTATAGCAGGGAGCCTGGCATGCTTAATGCTCAGGGTTTGAGACTAAGAACATAAGATTTACATCCCATCCCTCATATGATTATTACAGATGATCGTAAGTAATGGCAGTTTGGGGAACAATAAGTGAAATACCAATTCTGTGAGTTTTAGCGCTGACTCAAGTTCTCATTAGTTTAGAAAGAGGAAGAGAAAAAAGGCATCGTTGCCTAAAGGATCCCGGTATACCCAGGTTCCTCTCATTCTGCCACAAGGTTATTTTCCTTTGTGTTGGCAGGGTGCATACAAAAGAAAAGTAATTAGCTCTTATTTTTCTGTTGCGCAGTAAAGGAGTAGTATTTGCCTTTGACAGACAAGAAGGTTTGTATATTGTAACAAAAATGACTTTGCCTCCAGGGTAACAGAAGGAGAAGCCCAACAGGCCAGGGAACAACCCCCCCTCCCTGCCTTACCCTGTGTAAACTGTCATTAGCTCCACTGGAGTTGTTGGTATTTATGAGCATTTCATCCAGCTGAGGATCTGCCCACCGGTGTACTCATTCTGTACAGGGAGTACAACAGAGCTGCCATATTCTTGTGCTGCACAAGCACCCCAGTCCGTTTCTATTGGTAACAGTTCATGCTACTGATTATCACAATGCTTCAGAAGTGCTAATTATCTTTTCTTGGTAATGACTAATAAATCCAAATGGAGAACAGTCCTGGAGGGTGTTTACTTTAAAATTGACTGGCTGGGTACCAAAGTAGGCACAGCACTGACTGCTGCAGTTTGAATTACAGTTATTTTGTCCAAAAAATGTTCCATTTTTGGAGAGTCTCGGTGAAGACAGAGTTTGGCTAGTTTATATTTCATTTTAATGACAGCAGAGTGGGATACAGTCCTTTTTAGTGAAAAGACATCACTGCCATGATCCTTTTTCAGCCAAACCAACAGAGATCTGATAGTTGCAATTCGGCCTAGGAGAGGAAGGCTTCCCAGAGCAACCGCGCTGCAGCGATAATTGCCTCTGACGGAATTGTATTACAGGCATATTTGACAATTATGCAATGAGCATGTGTAGCTGAGACATCTCTCCCTCCCCCAGCATGTCACATACTTGGCTAAGGAGAGCTCCTTTATGCCCAAAGGGACAACTGCAGCGCCCGTCTGGGTGCCCATCAGCACTGCCCTGGTGCCTGCTCTCATCTGCAAGGTGGCTGCTCCCACCAGCTGCATGGTCTGGTTCGCCCGCACCCCCTGGCTTGTGCTGGTTCAACCAACCCTCTGACTGTTCCCTAAGCCTGGCTCCAGGCGATGGTCTCCCTACTGTTAAGTTGTTGTTCAGTGCTGCAGGATATCAGTGCATGGCCAGATAAAGAGTTATTTTCTTAGAAACGAGAAGCTGAGACATCCGTCAGTTCGGTGATGTTGCAGGAGGGGAGGTAACCGCTGACCCAGCAGCTGCCGAGATGGTTCCTTCGACTTCGCCTTTAATGAACTGGCTCGCGCCTTCAGCTCCAGCAAACCAAGGCAGGTTCCCAAGTAACTGGATGCTGAAAGATCCAGCTCATTTCCCCACAGAAACACATGCCAGTCTGTAGCTAAAACCACTGATAGGGACGCGACACTGCACTGTTGCGGAGCGGCCCATGATGATACGAGTAAGAACCTCCCCAAACCGGTGCGCAGAGAGGTGCTCAGCTTTCACACATACGAGCGTTTCCTACCCGCCGCTTGAATACTGTTAACGTGGTTGTTGGAATCGGTTTTCCATGTAGCTTAACTTTTTTTGTCATTGTAAGATGTTTTCACCAGATGAATAAAATTGACCCTGTGGAAAACAAAAAACGCTCCTCATTATTTCCTGCCAGTTTCAGGAATTTTAATATATTCATGCCACAGATAGTTCAAGCATTATGAAATGACCATTTGTTATATTAACTGGAACCTAGTGTGCCTAGCAAGTTACCAGTTGCAAAGGGTATTTTGGCCTACACGCTGTAGTTCATGGGAAAAACGAGAGTGAGCATGCAAGTGGCATGCTTTCAGAGAGGAACAGAGCCAGGAAAAAGGAGTAATGTAGCTTCAGATGTTTGGATTTATGGAGATTTAAGCGAGCATCATGCTTTTCTTGTGCTTCTTCCAGTAAAAATAAACAAAGGTAGTGTGAGAAACTCTAACATTGAGGTAATATGCAAATACTATGCCATCAAGTTTAGGGACTCACCTTATTTTGGCCACAATGCCATTAATCATCTTTTTGCTACAAACAAATTACTTGTGTGGTTATCTGGAAATAAAATGTCTCCATTCAAGAGCTTCCAGAGCATTCTTCACATTTACACATTAATCTTTTGGGCAAGCTTCAAGACGGCCTTCTTAAAAAGCCAGCCCCTTAGTTTCATACTCAAATGAGATTAAGGTCAGGGTTTTGGAAGCGCATTTCTTCATAACTGTGGCTGCTTTGCTTTACAAGAGTATTCAGTATAACTCAAGCAGAACGAGGTTCCTCTGCAGCAATAACAGAATTAAGTCCTTCAGCTGTTAGTACAAAGTCTTAAAAACTGGAAATCGAAGCGAACAAAATACTAGCTCTGACTTTTCCCCCCTCTTTCCCACGATACAGAGAGGAAGCAAAACAGTGGTGTGGGGTTTCTGTGGGGGCAGGGGGAGGGAGAAGGCTGCTATGGCCCCTCCGAGCAGGAGCCCAACTGGAGGCGTACAACTGAACCCCAAAGAAAACTGGAGAATTTCATTGTTCAGTCCCCTCTGAGGGACACCGCTCGTCTTTGCTGCTATCCTAATGCCAGTACGTTACCTGTTCTCCTCTCCGCCTCACACAGGTGTTTAATATTCCCTTTCTGCTTAAATGGGAAGAAATAAGCCTTTTTGCCCCTCATTTTTGCTGGGAGGAGCTCCAGATGGTTTGGGTACTCTCCACCCGTAATTCAGAATCACTTCTCTTGCAGAGAACCAAGTTATATTTCAGTGGTAATTTTGACAGGATACTCTTGAAAGGTCATTAAGAATAATTTAATAATGTTTAATAATTTAATACATATTTTATATAATTTTTAATAATTTATTCATACCTCCGCTTCTGTCTTTTTGTTGCAGAATGGGAAAAAACAACTCAGATACATACAGTATATTCCTGCCTCGTGTGAAGCCCAGATATTTAGAAGTCCCATAAACAGCAAGGGAAGAGATGAGAAGCATCGCTGCTGCTCAGATACTCACTTCCACGACAGTCTCTGGCTTTTGTGGAGTCACCAAAGCAGCAAAGATGACTTTGTCTTTAACCACATCCCTTGGGAGATGTCACATCCCAGTCAGATGTGCCTGAACCAGTCTTTGGAACAAGGGGAAAAAAAACTGCACATAGCCTACTGATCTTTAAAGACTGGTGTTAGAGAAAGTAGACCTAGGTATCACTGGCTTATTCTGTTGCCATCAGCAGTCACTGTAGCATTTAACTGAGCTGTGGCTGTCGAGCCAGTTTCCCCTGCTATGTTGTCTCCAAAACAAAGAGCAACTTCTCACAGCCACAAATGTCCCCACTGGTCCACCAACTGAAGAGCAAGATCCAAAGGATTTCGCAGTGCTCCAAGTTAAGCAAGTGTTGAATTATGGAGGGAAAAACCCTTACAGGTCATTGCCCTGAACGTGCAGAGCTGCCATTTTCAGATCTGATCCCATTTAGAACTGATGTAGCCAGTGTGATCATATGGCTGATGGAGGAAGAGAAGCAGGTAGACAGAACATCCCAATTTTATACAGCAAAAAAGGCAAGCATTGTAACATGTCCTAAAAAAGCAAGAGAGCAATGAAAACTGTAAAATAAGAGATGTTTTCCTTAATGGAAAGCTCTCACAGTGGCAAACCCCAGCTTCACCAGCTTTTCTGACAGAAACACCCAAAAAAACCAGGCCGTGAGAGTAAGAGCAAATGTAAAGCAGCCCCTTGCCAGTCTCCTGACTGCAAAGGCTCCTCTGAACCTTAATTGTGCCTTTATCCTGGGCTACAGCCAGAGACCCCAATCCTGCCTGAGAGCCCGGGGCCCAGCCCCTTCCACAGTGTGCTTATGGCAGATGCCAGCCCTGCACCCAGCTCTCATTGCCTTTCAAAGGATGGCACGGTCCTCGAAGCAGAAGATGCATTACATCATGTATGATGAGTCAGACATCTTTTTTATAATGCAGTTGCTTCTGATATCATAATTAGGTCTGGAAACGGAGATGTTTGTAAATTAATCAGCAATAAGCATTCCTCTATTTTGTTGTCCTGTGAGAGGAGCAGACATAATAGCCCGAGTTTGCAATGCCAGGTACTGTTGCAGAAGGATGGGAGTTCAAGGATATAACGATTTTCTGGTCAGTGGAGGTTAGAGGTGATTTTGTGCTCAGTGTAAATGGCATTGTCTGGCAGAGCCAATTAGCAAATGAAGCGCTGCCTCACCAGAGGCTTTGCAGCCTTAGAGTCTCTTCTAGGCTGACAACAAACAGAAGTTTGAGATGATATCTCGGGTTTCCAAAACAGGAAGCTGCTAAATCCAGCAAGCGAGCAATTCATTTCCCAGTTACAGTGATGCTGCTCTTACATCTTCTTGGAGGATACTGAAGTGTTTTTCGAAGGGTAGCGAGGGAGGTATATCATCCCCATTTTTCACCAGATGGAAAACCAAGTCTGCCAGGAGCTGAGCCAAGAGAGGGGTGGTTTTATGTGCAGAACTGGTTAAATTGCTATGAGTCGGCTTTTGTTCCTTTCTGCAGTCCCAGGGCAGTACTGCCTCCCTACGATGCCCCAGTCACAGCACGGCACAGTCCTCCGTCAGACCCCACAAAGGGCTTCTGCTCTGCCTTTTTCAGGTTTCTTTTGTGGAGGGGGAGCTAAGACAAGCTTTCACTCACTCATTATGTTAATGCAGTATATATGACTTCTATAAATCAGCAGAGTGGCCCACATCAGACATGTGTTGGTGCAACTACAAGGTACAGGAAGGTGCAGGTACCTTTGTACAAGCGGTCCAGGTCTGGCCTTGGAGTGCTGCTGCATCAAGGGGATGACTGACCACAACCAAAGCTTTTATTTATGAATTTCTTCTGTTTTCCCATCATTCCCTCTTGCGTACTTGCAAAGCGCTTTCAGTTCAGCCAGCTAACCGAGAAGCAATAAGCTGAAAAAAAATAATTTGTTTCAAGCTACATTCCAAAGGAAAACTGCAGAGATTTTTCAGCTAAATAAAGAGCTTAAAAAAACTTCCAATTAAACAAAATATTGTTCTGACAGGAGTCCTCAAGTAGTAGCTTCAATAACTCAGATTTATATGACCAGAAGTTTTGAGAGCATTGCCAGAAGGGAGAGCATTTTGAAACAAGAATTCAAGATGTTTAATCCTGAAACAATCTAGACAGAACATTTAAATTTTCCTTTTTGTCTTCCAGCCAAGAACTATTCACCAAAGTTATCTCAAGTTTGTATGTGGCTTCAGTTTTCTGGAACTTTGCTTTTTAGCAAATACCATACTTGAAAGAGTTTAGAAGTGTTTTCCAGGCCCACTTTTTGTTCTCATACGTGGCTAACGCTGGAGTTCCTGGTGTGAAAGCGTTCTCAAGTGCTCCTGCACAACATTACCAACCATCGCATCCACAGTCCAGCAAGCACAAGTTGTTTCCTGGAGATTAGTACGAGCCGCTGAGTAAACATCAGCATACACTGCTCCACGCGTGCACACACATAAGGTGGGATTGTCCCCACTGAAATAAATACAGACCAATCCCAAGTACTTTTGGAAATCCCACCTGTGTACACATCTGCAATTCAGGTGATGGTGATTAAAGTCTGTGGCTGGCTCAAACACACGCTGAGTAAAAATTAGTTCTTAAACATTTTGGGTCTTGCTACCAAACCAAGTGTGCTTTTATGTATAGCCAAGCACTAGCGAAGCCCTGTAGCAGCGGCAGAGCTCCCCTGCTCTGCGGCGGTGCTTGAGCTGGGTTTGAGCTAGGCTGAGTACCTTACACGACCTGTAGTTAGAGCTTCCCACACTGGCATTTCTGTGTGCGCCTGCTTCCAACTCACCGCGCTCTCAGTCACTACCCACTGCTCAACAGCAGCCTATTGCAGCGCTTTTCAACTTTTTGTGATCCCTAGGAATTTTGCAGGGGATGTCTACATCTGTAAGATTTACTTATGCAGGTTTCTGCATAGGATATGACCTTTCTGGAAACGACATGTCTAGGGTCTCGTACTAGCTGGCCGTAGACACCCCCGGGATCTGTAGCTCACAGCCTGAAGACTGGGGACTTAGAAGTTTTCTCCTAGATTCTATTAGAGCTTCTTAATTAAAAGTCCTCTTTGGGGACCTGAATTGAATTGGAAACCATGGTGATCACTTAGGTCAATCAGCACAGAGATGATTGCATTTGGGAGACTGAGTTGGAAGATGAGAATGTGTGCATGTTGAAGAGCTTTAAGAAAAAACAAACCCCCCCAAACATCTGTAAAAACAAGGAGCGTGCATGTTTTGCAAAAGAATGGTTAGAAGATTCACCTTATAGGGCTCACCATTCACTATTGAATTAGAGAGTAACAGCTGTCTTATAGCATAGAAAAATGTCTTCAACTTAATATTTTTATTTATTGACAGTCTGCCCACTTTCTCAAATCCGCGTATGCACATTTTCATTCATGTTGATAACTATACCAGGAAAACCAAAATGCTAACTAAGCAGCTGTGCTTCCAATCATCCCACATGAAAGAAAGATGTTACCAACCTACTATGAAAATAGAAATGTTCATCCGCATACAGTGGGTCCCATAACTTCATTATGCAAAAGATAAAATATAAAGAGATGCTCAGTATCCGGGAAGCATTTTTGTTCAAGAGTTGAATTCCACTGTTATAGTTAGGCAATGTTTGTGATCAGCTAATGCTGATAAGATATAGAAAGTTATGTTTTAGTTTCAACTTACAAATCATTGTACTCTAGCTGCAGGACAATGAAGTCAGTTTCAAAATTGGAGCTGTTTTGGTTTCACTAGAAAGAACATTCTAAAAGTCATTGTTTTTTCTTACAGAAAAGGATGACATGCCACTAATCTACTTCAGTGTCATCTTCTTCTCCCTTTTCTCTTACAGGAGAAAAATCTAAATAGGTACAAGGTATGTTCTTCTTGTAAGTCTCCACCAGAACTAAGTAACCTTGCTTCATTTGTATTTGTAAATTACAGCATTTGGATAAGGAGCTTTTACAGACTAGACACTTGAGTTGTTCAGCCCATGTGTGAAACACATTGTACTGCTCTTGAGAAATCTTACAATCCTGATACGCAGGGTTAACCTGTTATAACCTCCAGCAATAAATAAGAATATTCACATAATTCATAGGAGACTGAAATCCATTGATCCACAACCTATCTAAATTAGCAGTTTCTTACAAGCTGCTTCCTTGTCTAAGGTGGAGGTGAAACACCAGAGCGCAGAGGTTGCAGGAATTCAGATCTTCCTCTCTCCATCACCTTGATTCCTCCCCCTGCCCCCTTCCAGGTCTTCTACTTACTTTACTGGCAGTGTCTGCAACACCCCCCATACCCAGCCCTCCTTCCCCTGCCAGCAACTATTCCAAACCGAATTCATGACATGTAAAGGATACAGCAGTAGATGATGCCGATGTGCAGAAGCAGCAAAAATTGGATTTTTTTTTTGTTCTTACTCTACAGTTAAGTAATTGCAAGACTCAGATATGCTGCCAGCTAGAGCACACTTACCTTCAGGACCACCCCACCCCTTCACCCCTATGCCAGCCTTTTCAGTCAGTGCCAGGGCTTTAGACCTGTAAGGAGGCTCGAGTGTCAGTCAGGTTAATAGTGCTTGTCAATTCATTTCAGGATGACATGGCTTGTACGATAGGTTCCTCTATTCCAAGCAGCCTTTTGCCCTCAAGGCCAAAGTTTTATTCTATTTGTATTAATATCACCTGGAACATATCGGTGGTAGTCAATAACCTTTGCTTTCTACTGCCTTACTCTGCAGGGTTATGATTACAGCTATATGATACAAGCATGATGCAGCATGCATACAATGACATGTATTTTTCCAGCAAAGGTAGAAGCAACTCTGTGCCACAGAAGCAGTATCAAACCGCACAAATCCCAAATACAACGGATTCAAGGAACGTCAGTCTGCTCCAATACGCATCAGAGTCGCTGCCTGCTTTCATTTCCATTATATGTCCCTGAAATAAAGCTACAGGCTTCAAAATTACTGAAACAAATATTTCCATTGCCTTCATTGCATAGTCCCATACATCCATGCAGTCAGCAGCATGATGGCAAGTGAGTCACCCTGATATGCACCTGCAACAGCTTCTCCTCAGTTACCCGGCTCCCAGCTCTCCTAATAAACAAACAGGACAGGCCACCATCTTGCCACACAACAAGTCGGAAGTCAGCTTACCGAGGTCACTTGAAATTTTGAGTGAATAATCACTAGCTTTTGTTATCGCAAAAATACTATATAAAGCTTCAGCGATGCTTTGCCACTGAAAATATCTACTGGTGCAGGTCTCCACACACACATAGCTTCCTGCGGCAGCGCGTTTCTGTGGGTTACTCGGTACCAAGCGTGCTATTCCTGATGCATCCTGTTTTTACTACTTGCAAAATTACTCGAGTTGCCGTATTCCTGCTAGCAGTCTTCCTGACAGAAACATGTGCACATTGAGCATTGTTTTTCTAACTGAAGTAGACCTTTTGCCAAAAAGTTAGTCTGCTATTTTCCCTCACCTCCATTTGCTGTTGGAGAAATATTTTCCACAGCAAACCGTTAGCCACTGAGCCCTGCGGACAAATCCTGATAAAGGCTGTTCAGTGAAGCTTTCCGTTTGTAATCAACATTTGCCCATGGAAACCAAAGCCCTTTATTTTTTCTCTTTTCCTCCTCTGAAGGAGTTTATCCCTGTATCATTTGGTTCTGGTTTCGAAAGTCTCTGCACGGGCGGGGACACATCTGTAGTCTCTTATACACAGATGTGGGAGAGCAGAACGAGACCTCACTGTTTGCTTTCTATATAATTAGTATGTTCGGAGGAAACCTTAATGCTGCACATTAATTTTCAAATCTGGAGCATGTTTTCAGATAACACAGAGATATTACTTCAAAACAAAGCAAGGGCATTAATAAACACAGTACCAGGAAATCCAAAAAGGTTAAGTGATTTTCTACAGAGTAATTCATTCTCCTAATGAGTTTGCTGCAGACAATGCTCTCTGCAAGCAGTTATTGCGTATGTATCTTCAATTTGTGTGTTTATATAATTCATGGTAGTGCAAAATAAATTTCTGTGTAAAGTGTCCTAATAGATGAAGTGAGGCTATAATATTCTTCCAGAGCTTGTTCATTACAATATGCACTGGCACGGAGTCCAGAGGGAGAGGAAGCCATTAAACATTAAGCAAAACAATTGCTGTCATCCTCCAGAGGGACTGGCTTTGTAAATGCTTATGTTAATACTGTACAAAATAGTTGAGTATTTGGGTAAAATTAGAATGATAAAGGGAGGTAAGCACCTCATCTTCAATTTCATGAGATTTGGTTGGATAACTAACCGTATTTGGTTCTTCGTCCCAGAAGAAGAGAGCTCATCCTCTCCCAGCCGCAGACCGGGCACCCCTGAGAGCTAATTGTCACTGGCAAACGGAAAAGATGAAACAAAAAAAAATGGTTTCCAGTGTTTTCTATCCACAAAGCTGAAACACTCCCCTGTGTGTGCTTTCAATTTAACTAAAATAGATCGCTGTGTGTAAACAGTCACTCTATCTGCATCATTCATATTTGATGGACTAGTCAGTACAACAGATACTTTTATCTGTCCCGTAAATGATGAGAAACTAGACACTTCAGTGTCTTGTGCTCCTCTCAGTTAACATGAGTGGCAGCAGCTGTTATTCTAGGCTCCTTAACATGTAACATTTGATGTAGAGACAGGAAAATTGGAGATGTATTTAGCGGAATTGGGTATAACAAAAGTAACTTCCATGATCAGTCCCTCCCAGGAGAATACACAGGAAAGCTCTCACCATGTTTGTTAACAGCAGCCCAGGCATTTGTGTTCTTTGGCTTTAGAGGCCGTATGATAATAGTATTCTTATCAGGTTAAGAAGTAGCTTTCAGAAAAGGCAGGGCACAATCTCAAGATGCCTTCATTCACATTGGCAGCAAAGCGCAAAGGTGGTCCAGAACACCATCACCAGAGACTGTGAAGTACATACTAAATAGATGAGCTTGTTTTTCAAATTAGGTTTTGCACATATGACTTCACACACCTGTAAGAAACATCTGAGCAGACTTTTAAATCTACTGGAAACCAAGAGAAGATATTGACACTTCCTTCTGCTTGGAAGAGATGAGAGTAGCTAGTTGACATGGGAACAAATGTAGCATCGCAGAAACAGCACACGAAGGAAGGCAGTCCTTCCTTCTCTGAGCAGGTTCCTGAAGGCAGGAACTCCTGGCCTGGCTCAGACAAGGGTATGCTGGTGGTGGTAGTGAAATACCAGAAATTCCATTTAAACATGAAACCAGACTTCTTTCAGTGAGGGTGGTCAAGCACAGGAGTGGGTTGCCCAGAGAGGTTGTGAGGCATACACCCTTAGAAATAGTCACAATTCCATCAGATCAGCAATTTGCTCTATTTGACCCTGCTTGGAGAAGGGGGTTGGACTAGGTGGTTTCCAGAGGTGCCTTCAAACCTCAACCATGCTGTGATTCTGTGAAAGAGAAGT
This sequence comes from Balaeniceps rex, assembly GCA_013401315.1. Taxonomy (NCBI): domain Eukaryota; kingdom Metazoa; phylum Chordata; class Aves; order Pelecaniformes; family Balaenicipitidae; genus Balaeniceps; species Balaeniceps rex. The sequence continues at coordinate 32,597 of VYZW01019225.1, read as the reverse complement.
TGGCAAAGCAAGGCCACAGGCAGAAAATGTCGCTGGTGTTTGGCAGCAGGCTTTGGAGGAACCATGTAGATATACCAAAAGAAAAGAGCTGCTTTTCCTTCTTTCCAGTCCCTTCCACCCCAACACACACCTTCTGTGCTAGCACGTAGGGAGGGAGGAGAGGAGGAGGCGATCCTACAGCCAGAGCTTCAGAGCTCTCAGACCTAGAAAGAGCAGGTGAGAAGGAAGACCCTTCTCCTGCTTTAGGACATACTCCAGGGAAGCTCACTAGACCTCTTGCCAGCTGGCATTTTAGTGACCCACCCTGCAGACTAAGGGGTTAACATCTCCTGAGCTAAAATGCAGTTGCTTCATTCGTGGCCTCACTAGAGAGGGCAGCTGCAGCCCAGTTTTTAAGCCTCTGCTCTGAAGCAAGAACTGATGGAAAGAAAACTGTAACTTCTGTCTTCTCCTCTGGGAAGAAGCTGGAGAACATTTGTGCGAAGGTCATTTTAATATTAAGCCAAAGGTCCAAGAAGCACCAGACAAACAGCTCTGTTTTTCCAAATAAAGAGTTAGTAACTACACGGGTAGAAAACTTTCTCCTCTCATTTTAGCCAGGCTGGTCCTTCCTTATTCCTGAGGGAACACAGTCATTTCTTGGGCATGCTTTTATATGTGCCACTGAGAGCCAGGAACAGGAGACAGCATGTGCTCACTCGTGGGCTTACGGCACGGGGCGTCCGCATGGAGCAGAGTCACGGGCGCAGGCTGGCCATGCGGAGCAGGGACGGGGCCCTTGCAAACCCAGGCTTTGAGGTCTTCTGGAGCCAGGACTGCATCCAGCTTCTGACAGCCTCCTCAGTGGGTGTTGTAACGTGCCTACAGCTAAGGTGGGAAGATCACTTCTCTCCGTTACTAAGAATATAGTCAGGGAAACATTACCCTCTGAATCGCTTTAATATGCATCACACTGCCACATATACTTTATGACTCTATTTGCACCCTATGTGTCAGTTCGGCTCAAGCCCACCGCTGCTGCCAAGCTCCTGCAGCTACTAGCTTTTCCCTCACACGCACTGGAGAAACGGGGAGAGCAGAAGACAAGACGGCTTTCCGTGGGGCTTCTGCAGAGTTGCAGGGATGGGGCCCGCCTCCTGCCCCCACAGTGTTGCTTGCATCTGCAGAGAAAGCTGCTCAGGGGGCACGAGTGGCAATGGGGTGACTTAAACGGGGTGACCTAGAGGGCAGGTGGAGAACGAAGAAGCAGGTTCGTTTTTAGATTAAATCAGGCCAAGTCTGTGACATGATCCATGAGATGTGAGCAGCAGAGAACTGCCATTGGAGGGTTCCCCTTTGCTTACGAAGTGACTCACATGGCAACGTGGGTGGCAGAAGTACTAGTGAGGTGATGTCGAGCTACAAGGGCCACATGGATGGCATGCACAGCAGCAGAAAGAGGGATAAGAAGGGAAAGGCTCTGGCTCCCTCCCCATCACCTCCCTGTGCAAAAGTCTGCCATAAATAAAGGCACAGGTAGAAGGAGTTGTCCTTTCTCTGTACCTTGTCACCTCAGATGGGGAGTACAGCTGGTTACTCATCCGACCTGCTTATTCCTCTGTGCGCTGCAGCTGGCTGCAGGATGGGGAGCATACTGCAGATTCTTACGATTTAATGCTGTTCCCAGGCTAACAAATATTAACATTTCTTTTAGGTGCTCTGGACAAAAGCAGGACGTTGCTATACCTCTCTCCTATGAGTGCCTAAAGCCCTAAAAATTGAGCATTCGGGGATTTGTATATATTCCTTATCTTAATCTATTGCTTAGCAACAGACTTTAACCAAGGACATGTTTGTGAAACTGCCAGGCATATCCATATCTGCTAAGTGCAAAGCAATAAACACACCTTTCCAAATTATCTCTGCTAGGATCACATATGTAGCAGATGATCAAACTGAGCAGAAGGTTATCAGCCGTATAGGCTCTTAGCATTGTTGCAGTGCTAATAAAGTAATCTCGACTGGGCGAATCAAAGCCTTTTCACTGCAGAAAAGGTATCTTTGCATACCAAGTAGGTTGCAGACGGACGAGCACCCAGCAGGACTCGGCGTGATGCAGTTCTGTGGCTGCTCCTCCCACGTGGAGAGGAGCGATGTACATGTTTATCTAGCAAGCGTTAGGTGTTCCCCTGACACACTGCTACGTGTGCGCATGCTAATGAAGAGCCCTGTTTTGAAAAAAAAAAACCCACACTTTCTTAAACATGACATTAGATACCATCTTGGTATCTATCAACCCAGCTATTCTATCAAGCAGTCAACAGGGCAAAGCTTAGCACCAGTATTGTACCTCAAACTGGATTGCAGCTGACAGTCCAAGGTTATACTTCTCAGTTATGCTACAGAGGAATTTTTTTCCCTTCCAGTTACCAGGCTGTGCTCTACCACTCTGAGCCACAATGTAAATGTAACGCACATCTATATGATAATTGGGCCTGGAAAGACGGGCGAACACACAGGCCTTTCTCACCTCCTTGTATCCTTGAGCCCCAGCCGCTGGCGACTGTGCTTTGCAAGGGCTGTCCTGTGCAGAGCTCACAGCTGCCTTCTGCAGCTAAAGGATCCCTTCCTTTGCAGAGTTTCTTTTATGAAACAGGAAGAAGAGATTAATTTCATTTCATGTCTGCGGTGAGGGAAGAACCACTTTCCTGCCTAGAGCAGCGATGAGATGTGTTGAATTAAGGGGAAGTGGCAGCTGTGAAACACCCACTCCCTGGCACGCAGGGAGGCAGGTAAGGAGGCTGCAGCCCTCCTCTCACATGCTCTATAAGAAAACGTGGGTGCACGCGTGGCGTATCACAACACAGCGACACGCGCGTTGCTGTGCTGCTCTCCACTGCGCACACCCTGTCCTCCGTGCACCAGCATCACAGCGGTGCGTGCACCTTGCAAAAGGGGCAGAGTTTGAGAGGCAGAGAGGCAGGTTGTTCGGCGTAGGGCTCTCCCCCTAGTTTCACAGTAATTGCTGAACTATATTTTACAATGTTATAAGAGCTTACATCATCAATCCAAGGGTTTGGGGAGGCAGAAGGCAATCCCACACGATCCTTATCTTTGTTACCACATGCCTGTAACACCATCATTAAATGCAAAGGCCAGGCATGCTGATGCTCCGGCTGCTGCGGTGCCGACTACTTCCAAAGACACAGTAAAACTCTTAATGCCCAGTCGGAGCTACAGCAAAGGAAGAGAAGCCCTTCAGACTGGAGGAAATATGAAGCACTAAACAGTAATGAGCAGACAGCACGTTAAGGCTGTCCCTGTGGACAGCCCTGTTGTAAACAGTATCATCTCAGTGCTGACTTAAAACTGAGCAGTACAACAGACTTGCAGCAGCTTTTAAGGTTTTAATCCAGGTTTTAAACGATTCATTTGAGACCCTTCATAAGCCGCAAGCACTTAGAACAGAAGCTGCAGTCAGGTCTGTATTGTCTTAAGACATGCTGACATTAATGGCCATGCTGGCAAGAGTGAAATCAGTGCTCGATTCTGGGATTCTCGGTTCTACATCTTGCGCTGGAGTCAGAATTGTACATCGTCCATCTTTACTCATTTTCTCATCAGCTAAAAGGGGGAGTGGAGGAACAGAAAAAAGAAAAAGAGGAGAAAGAGCAGGAGCCCCTATTAGATCTCACTGATTGTACCTATAGCCCAGAAAAGCAGATTCAGCCAAGTTTCCAAAACATAGATACTTCCCTGGTATGCTGTCAGTCCGGGAAGGCTGAGTACATCCCTGCTGAGGACCGAGGGGAAGAAGGAGAGATGGTCCTGTGCCAGCAGGATCAAGCCACTTCTGTCAGGGCTCCGTGAGCAGGAGCACAGGGGATTAAAATCCTTTCTGAAATTCTGACGACAAGAGGAAACACAGCTCTCCCATTATCCTCCTGCAAATAAATATTTCAAAGCAACTATAAAGGAAACTCAGCCATGCATCCCCTGCTACCTACCAGGCAGCCACGTCAGTACAATGGGAGCCACGTTCAGACAAACAGCAACAGAAGGAGGTTGAATGTACTAAGTTCACAGGCACCAATCTATCTCCATTGATTTCTGCTGAGTGCTACTACTTCATATAAATACCTGTTTATTTTAAAGCCATCAGAGGATGCATTTTCACTACACAGTGGGAATACCAGTATCACAGACTATGAAGTTTGTTTTCAAAGGGGAGATGAGGGAACAGCAGAACCACCTCCCCTGCTCGAAGGGCAACCCCAGGGTTACACCAGCAGAAACATAACTGGTGGCAAAAACCCCTACAGATCAGGTTGCTGGTTTGAGTTATTCATCAGTCTTTTCCTTCCATTCAGGGACTCATTAAATCAGGCACCTCAGATCTGTTCACAGTAAAGGTAACAGGAGAGCAAAGGCTAGCCCTTAACCTGACACAAGTCAAGAGCTGTCTTCGGTGGACAATAGCTGAACTGTTGGCGGTAAGGCACGGGTACGTAAGTTACTGACTTCTCCACGCTGGAGCAAGTTGGGGGGGTGGGAGGGCTTCAGAATCAGGATCTTACTTAAGACCTTTCCTAGAAAACTAAGTCAAGCCCAAGGACACTTAGCAGGAAGGACAGCAGCTCACTGGGCTGTCGGATGTCCCACCAAGCTGCAGGCAGGGAGCATGTGCTTGGGGCTCCTCTCTACTCTTACTGGCTCTGTAGTGGTAACGCTCTGCTGACCACAGTGAAGCCACACCTAATCAACACCACTGCAAGCAAGGAAAGGATCCGGTTGACTACAGCATTCAGATTTAATTTCCTTTCCTGGACCAGCATTTCCAAAAAGGTCTCCCAAGTCCTTTACGTGCTAGAGGAGCGAAAGGTCTCCTGGACAGACCTGTCCTATCAGCAACTCAGCTGGCAGATCTGACATGGTGCAGTAAGGCAAGTCAAGAAACCTTTGTGCTTCCCAACGCTACGGAGCGGCATATAATTCAGCTGCCCAGAAGGCCACGTAGGTATAATCAGACTCTTCTACATACGCTTTGTCCCAGTCATTTAGATGGAGCACAAAGCAATCTATTGTTTACAGGGATTGACAAAAAATGTAGTATTGGGCAGCCTGCATGTTACGAGTGCTCACAACACGGAAGCACATGGCCGCCTAAGCTCTCCCCTTCCTCTCCCCTGGGTGCAAGTTTTTCCCAGCCTTCACAGGAGCAGCGCCCTTTAGAATTATTCAAATTTCAAGAAAGTCCAAAGTCTGATCCAAGACCGGATTCCCTCTGAACTAGGTGCTGTAAAGCCACAGGGGCCTTTCTTCCAGTGTTTACAGCCTAAGCAGATAACGCTTGAGAATGCTTGAGAATGAGAATGCAATTTGTCCATGGATAAGCACCAGGGCATGGGGCGGGGGCTGAAATACAAGTTGCATTACATAATGCCTACGCAGAACTGCAGGCAAGCCAGGAAGCATGCAGACCCCAGCAGCAAGTCTCTTCCCTTGCCCCTTTAGCTGCAAAAATGGCAAGCAGGGCACAGGCAGAACTGGTTGATACGCGCTAGACTACGCTATTTCCAGTATCTAAAATGGCTCCCACGTGCTTAAGTGCAGTAAACCACTCTATTTTATCTCGTATCCTTAGCTAGTTACTGATTACCAGAGCCAATAACACCACTACAAATAATTCGCAGGCTGCAAAGACATATGTTCACCTCAGGAAAAGGAACATTTACCAGTCCCACCTGATACTGGGGATAAGTCTGCTCTGGGTTGCCCCAACTCTTCTGAAGTCTTCCTGTAGCAAGAAATACCAGAAGATGTTACAGCTTTCTGCTTTGATATGTCTCAATCAAAGAGAGATTTATGATGCCTGATAAGGGTGGCTCTCCCACCCCTGCGTTTGTTTCTCCATTTGTCGTTACTCTCCTTTGAGGCAGCTACACCCATCTGCTCCACCCTCATTCTGCCAGTGTCTTTCCATAAGGAAAAGAAATGACATGCAGTGACATTCATTTTCCCCGGCGTGTATCAAGGGGACCCACCTCCACTCCTGGCTAGGTGGAAAGCACCACACCAGCCAAGAGGAGCTTCACAGGGAAGAAGATTTAGGAAAGCTGTGAGAGACAAATGAAATGGGGGCAAGGTGTTTCGGTGATGCTCTGCTTTGTTCACAGGGATTCCCTGGGTGGGTGGCAACCCCTGTCCACACTAACCTTTCCGTTCCCAATGGCAGCTCATCACCTTCCAGATGGTGGCCTGAGGACACGGCACACTGCAGCCCTCAAGTTTCTCCTCTTTCTGGTTCACCCGGAGTACCAGGCCCGATACAGGCCTGTTTCACCTCTGCTAAGGAAACCGTGCCACCAGAGGAGGATGTAAAGCAACAGCTGAGACAAGGAGGGGTTTTCCCTCTCACAGCAGCCGGACACCTTCCTGGCGTAGTCCATCAACACAAGTACATCAGTATGGGCACAGGCATTGCTAACGCCAGTCAGCAGATGAGACAGTCGCACCCAGGACACCAAAGCCACCATAGAAATTCGACCGCCCAATTAAGAGCAGAATTTTTTACTGCCTTTCAAAAGCAGTTCAGTGTTACCCAAGTGAGTCTCAGCCACAGCACTTTGTGGAAAGCTCTTCCTACCTGAGGATCACCAGGACCCACATAAATAAAACACCTCTGGGAAGGTCTTGCTGTTTTGTCATCAGCAAAGACATACCCTCTCCTACAAGTCCCTCTCCGTTAATGCAAGGTTTTCCAAGACTTTGCTCAGCCTTGCATAGAGAAGAATTACATAGATGTAACATTTTTAAATTTCAGCAAGAGCAACAGCAATGAATTTAATACACGGTGAGTTTATATATTCTGTTTTAGGAAGCTTATTCTACAGTTTCCCTTGGCCGTGTCCCACTTCGCTTGTAGTATTAAAGCCCAGTTATTTATTTCACTCATCTAAGCAGAAACATAAAACTTCACCCACTCTGGGAACACAGCACACTGTATCATCTTATGAACAAGCCGTTATGTATTTTTAGGACTACTTCAAGAAAATGACTAAACCCAAAAAAGGTAAACCAAAAAAGGTAAACTTTACATCCCTGTGAAGTTCAGCCTTAGAAGTCTCAAGAGAGAGGGTCCTTGCACCTTGCAAGGCTGACCTTTAATTGAAAACAACTGTATGGGTTAAAAAGCATTTCTGAAATATTTAAAGCCAGCACATGGAAATAAAGGCCATTCCTGATTTAAAATGGCTGAACTGGTTTCCCTCAAGCTCACATGCATGAAACCAGTTTCAAAAGCAAACCATCTGGAAGAGTTCAGCTCGGTACATGAAGTTTCAGAAAGTTATAAGCAATTGTAAATGCTGGAGAAGGAGCAAAAATAGAATTAAAAACACTTTAGCAACCTTAACCAGCGCAGAGAGCACCACTCCCACCAGAGCCCCTGGCTCCGACTGATACGTAACACGCGCACAGCTCTCAGACCACAAGTATTCCCACTGAAGTAATACTTTAAATTATACATTGACCTAAGTACAATCCTAAAATTGGGCCAGAAAATAAAACTTTCAGAGTTTGCACCTTCTTTTTTTACTATCAATAAGGACATTCCCTTCTATGCTTTCTTGTCTGATTAACATTTGCCTAATCATGGTTTCTTGTCATCAGGTTTATTTCTACTTGTCCTGCCGGAGGGCTGTTCAGGTTTTTTAGAAAATTTTTAGTCATCTTCCCCTGACACCCCTGAATATTTTTCCTTCCCCTGAGCCTCATGGCCTGTGGCTCCCTCTTCATTTGCAGTTACTCCAAACCACCTCCCAGCTTCTCCCAGGTGAGAAATTGTGTCTGGAGAGAGGGGGCATTGCCTTTCCCCTTGTATTCCTGACACTATTTTGCAAGTTGGTGGAGATGCTGTGCTCCTGACCCAAGGCAGCAATAGTTCATGGCTGCTTGGGAAACCACCTTGTGGGTGTATAGCTTCCAGGCCCTGGTGTTGCCCACACAAATTGAAGAAGAAATATCAGATAAAGGAGGGAGGAACGAGCTGTAAACTCCCAGGGCTGTTAGAAAAGGACTTCCTTTAGGAATACTGTGTTGCAAAAGGGCCTGAAAGCTCCAAGCAAGATCCCAGCCTCTTTTGTGCCATGTAGTGCTCAGTAACAATTAATGCCTTTCAATAGCCATTTTCACCCAGACATCTCCAAAGTAGTCTTCAAAGGGTGAGAGTGTCATCATCTCTACAGATGGGTAGGGAAGCCAAAATACAGAAAGAGAAATGACTTGCCCATGGTCTCCACAGCTCTTCAGCCCCACCCCAAGTGCACCACTGAGCCATGCTGCCCCCAGTAACAGAAAGCCCAGAAAAAACATCCAGGAAGATCCCTGGATTTTACTCATTTACAAGCATATACGATCCAATTTTCAGTTCATTGACTCATGCACTTAGAGGGATGTACAGGCACCAATCGCTGCGCAATCAAGGGCTAAGTATGAGGCACAGGACAAGAGTGCACTCATTTAAAAAAGTGAGCACCCATTTGTTACCTCCTCGGCAGAGCTAGTGAGCAGACCACGGTGCGTTGCGTGCTGAGGGCGCACAGCAAGTCACTCTCCGTACACGAGTCGTGCGCCAGTTTGGGATTCCCGGGCTCTTGGCTAACTCAGTAAGGCCAAACTCTTGTTTCAGTTACTTACATTTTTAAGCTTATTTTCTTTTACTCATTCCTCACTCCCGGCACTCAGTGGGTCCGGGATTTAATTCTTTGGCATCACAAGGACTTCCAAGCCAGATCCGGGGTTTGCCAAGGCATCTATTTACAGTACCAGGGCCAACATGTTTAATGAGTCTGTGGTAAAGCCCAGGACTGATCAGCAGGCAGCAGCAATTTAAGCAAATTCCAGAAGAAATTCTATCTTCCAACAAAGAAATAAACTTTCTCCCCCCAGAATTTGCGACCACTCAACCACTGAAGAGCTATGCTGGTGCAGAGGGAGCCTGGAGTGAAATTCAATGTGAAATAATCATAAACCATCTAATTGGTATTATCCAAGCTGAAAAGAAATGCAAGTAAGCAAGCACAAATAAATGACACTGGATTTCTTTTTAAACTGTTTGTCTTTAAATGTGCAAAGTCGTACATATAACACTTCTATATCTATATAGGTATATAAGGATTTTTCATATTATTTTGAATTTTATAGGATTGTAAACCAGAATGTAATTGGAATAGGACATTGAAATAAGATAATGATCTCCTGCAGCTTCAGAAATTAAGAAGAAAACAGAGTTGTGTATATATTTCCTTCTCCAAGGAAGAAATAAATGTACTGTGATGATTCTTGTCTCTGGAGAAAGAATCATTGTGTTGCGTTTTGTGGTTTTCTAAATAACATTCGTCAAACGAAGGGCTATTCAGAGGTGCGGAGTACAGCATGTGCTAATTGGCCCCAGGGCTAGCTTGAATATCCAGACACCTGTGAGAATTTAAGTCGTAGCTGATAAGGAAGTCTCCATGATGCTTATACTTGGGTAAACTGAAAACAGTCTTGTCCTTGTTCATATTTCCTTCTCACAGTTGGCCAAGTAGACCTAAGCCCACTGTCACTGAGATTTATCATCTCTGGATGTATATCCCTATTGTCATCGCATCAAGTTGCTTGCTGTTCAGATGCTCAAATAGGTAGAAGTTACATCAGACAAGTGATGACGAGTAGAAAGTAGAGGAAATAGAGATCTTTTTTCTCCAAATCTAGGCAGATGGGAGTGACAGATTACAGGACTTGCAAGCGCCAACCGGGTCACATACTGCTCTGGAACTGAAATTCCACCATCCTAGTGGGGGATTCTTCATCCATGAAATGCACTAAGTGCTTTCCTGGCAGACAGAAATTTCAAGGTACCATTTCAAGATGTTGTGATATCTTGAAGCCAGCTGAAGCCAGCGAGGATCTTCCCACAAGGAACGAAGGTTGATGCCCTCTTGGCCTTTGCAGCTTATGATAGGTGTCATTTGCCATTTTTGTCTCTCATAACAGCATGCCGTATGTTTGAAATTTATCACTTCTCCAGCACTCTCATCGTGTGTCTTTCCCAATTTAGTGATAGGCCTGGAAGATGAGCGATTGTTTCTTCTGACTAATACAGTATCAGGATAAAAACAAACCAGTTGCCTTTCTCAGATCCATTTTAGAGAGCTGTTATCCCCATTTAGGAGGCAACAAAACTGAAGCACATAGATGTTAAGCAATATGCTCACCTTTATGCATTTTGCCAAGAGGAAGAACACAACCCATTACTCAAACTGACGAGCATATTTCCTGCCCTCTGTATGCTGGTGTCAACTGACCTTGGCAATATAGAACAACATTTTCTCACACGTGATTTTGCTCTTCACTTTTTTTTCCTTTTTCTTTCTGTGTTTTTTTTGGTTGGGTGTGGTTTTTTTTTTTCCTTACTACCATAATCATTTATTTGAAGTGTTTGGTCTTAATTACAGTAAACATTTTTCCATTTCTGTACAGATGGGAAATGCACTGGAATGGAACTGGATGGTTTAAGTTCATCATCTGTTCATCTCTTGATAGAGATCAATATAGATTAGAGGTAAGTCTGTTTATCCATATTCATTTTCAAAAACCAAAATGATATGCAACAGATTTATAATTAAGCAGAAGTGATGATGTTTTTGTGCAGCTTAGTTAAATGGATTTGCCACCATGCATTAGAGTAGAAACTATAAAAACAGACCAGATGTTGCATTCTGCCCCTACCCTATGCCGCAATTTGCATGAGTCTCCTACATCCTAAATAAAACTCGCAGTCCAAGTTTTCTAACCTGGGGATCTATTATTATTCTTCTAAAACCATACTGGCTACCCAAATAAGGTGGCTTCATTTACAGAGGGAATGAACAACCCCAGCTAGGAGTAAAATCTGAATTAAATTTACTCAGGGACTTACGTGCCTGAACACAGTGGCAGCTTCAGGTTCCTAAGCCTGCTGAACTCAAAGCTTCTCATGTAGCTCCTGCCTTGTAGTCCAGACATTTACATTTCTGCCACAAATAAAACCAGCTGAGTCACAACACTGCGAAGACTATCTTACAAGTGAGCTGCAGCAGGAATCCTGCACCGTGTGTTGCTCTGCCAGATTAATGTAAGCCCTCCCAGGAGTCCTTAGTATACACAGCCTCCCTTACTATACAGGGGAAAGTCAGCTGGGCAAAACTTGGCACTTCTGCACATCTCAGTGCAGTGGTTGCAAGATTTGCTTTCATAACCCCATCCTGCTGGATTTGAAGTAGGGATTGGAGCTCCCACTGACTTTGTGGAAATACTTGGTTGAAAGCAGGGTTCAGCCTGGTGTATAAAAAAGACAGATTGTGTAAGCCAATACAAAGCACCTGAGACTCAAAGACACGAAGAAGTACCTCTGCATTTGAGACTGATATCAGCTTGGCTGGCAAGCATTTCACCCTGTTCATTTAGTGAGGACATAAGAGGAGACTGGCCTCGTGATCCTCATCTCTCAGTTGCCAGAGCTGGGCAGAGCGAGATGATCTTGTCCTCACTGCACACAGTGCGTGTTTTACAACTGTCTTTGGTGGAGTCAGGCTTTCACAACGTTCCATGTTTCATTCACAATGAAGTCACCGGGGTTATTAATGAGGCAGAGATACTAGGAGATAGCCCTCACATCATGGAAAAGCGTAGGCCTGGGCAAGGACCTATTAAAATCAACATTACACAACTGCTTCCATGGGGAGCTCCTTTTCTCCAATTATTAGCTACAGTGATTAAGTGTGCTGGGTGACTCACGGACCTTACGTTGCACACCAACAGCAAAAGCCGGAGTTAGATAAATGCCCTTAAAATGTATTCTTTAACATGTAGCTCACAGTATTTTGAGCACCAGTAGCTGTGATGTGAATCATCTCGATGCACTGAAAGTTTGTTTGTTGCTACTTAGTTTTTTTAAACAAACAGCATGCCTAATAGCTCTTAGAAACTACAAGATCGCCCCAATCAAGCAAGAAAGAATGAGCACTGATGTCGATTAAGAGTTTTTGCTTCACGCATTCAGTTTCTAGCAGCCTGGCTTTACAGCGTGCTACACATCCAGCATGTCCTCAGTGCAGCTCATAGAATGAGGAAAAGCATTCTGCAGTGTATATGCCAAATTATCATTTCCAGAAGCTTTAAAAGGAGATCGTTATTTCTCAGTTCAGGGGTCTCTCATTTCCAACTAGCTCTTTAAAAGAATATCTTAATTTTTGAGCCCTCCATGCTACTTATAATACTTTTATTGATGCAAGCACTTTTAAAGAAACCAATGTGCAAGGAAGAAACTTCTTATGAGTACTGGTTTCAGAATAAGCGGGTATTTTGAAGAAACATAGCTGCTCACTGTATGCCAAGATTTTAAAAAATGCCTAAGAACATCATTAGCATCTCTAGGCAGCTAAATATTTTTTTAAAAAAACCTGCCCTTTAGTCTCTTGGATTGATTAATGGAACATTTCTTGTTGTGAATAATTCAATGCCTTGGAACAGTGTTCCAATCACAGTTGATTATAAATTAACACTCATTTTAACTGATGCAGATAACCATGCCAATGTCACAGCAAATACATTATCAAGCATTACATATGGATGCTATAATGTAAACAAGAAGCTGAGAACTCCATTATCTGCTGGTGCCTCACTACCAAGTAATTTCTAAATATTTCATCATTGTTTAGACTGCATTCAGATTGCACAGAATAACTTGCTACTTACAAACAGTAAATGCAACTGTTTTCTTAGGCATAATTAGCAACAAAAAGGAGGAAGATTTCCTTTGTTACCAGTTGAAACACTTGCTCGGGATATTAGAAAAGAAAATATCTTCCCTGGACTCCCATGATAGGCCATACTTCCCTCCTAACAAGTAAAGAAGTTTGATTGAGGGGAAAGGACTAACAAAAGACTCATAAATAAGCTCTTGTTTTTATACAGCATCAAAGGAAAACATGACTGCTCACAGCACTGCAGACAATAACCTTTTGCCTTGGTTTCCCCTCCTTGGTGTGGTGAATGACTGGTAGGGACAGAGACCCTTTTTATATTACTTCCTTGCTTTTCCCTCTCCAGGGAGTCATACTCACATTTTGTGAGTGAACACAGTCCCAGAGTAAGGAAACGCATGCTGGCACATTCTTTTCCAGTCCACAGAGCAAAACGCTGCCTGTCATCTTTTTTTACCATAGTCCTCCTGCCTTTGTTCATTGAACAGCTAGAGCTGCTGCGGGGCTCGGGGAGCTGCTCTGCTCATTTCTTTAGAGCTTTTTAACTGGTGGGCTTTCAGTGTGCAAATGAGATCTGTACTTTCCAGAGCAGAGCTACAAACAGATATTTCATTCTTGAGATACTCTGACCCCTGCTCTTCATTCACAGAAATAAATGCAAGGTATAAAATAAAGGTAGACTTTTCTTGTTGAGCTAAAGTACTCTTGTATATATAACAGATTCTGGCCTCACATTTTTTTTTGGTCAGTGTCACATTAAAGGCTTACTTCTGATTAGCCTTGATAGACACTGGCATAAAACTCTCACATTATTTCAGCATCTCCTGTTATTTCGGGGTTAGAGGAGAACTAACTAGGAGCAGTATTTAGGAAAGTTCCTCCTGATACGAAACTAAAGTCTTACCCATACTTGTTTGCAGACATAGACAGTAAACTACGCTGTAACTCAAGCTTTCCTCTACATATTCCCACCTCATTTTAAGCCCAAACTTGAGATTTCTGCAATCAAAGCAATCAAAAGCAATCCAGAAAAGGCATTTCTAGTTATATTTGGAAGTTGAGCTCAGCCATTAAGAAAATATATAGCAACTCCACGGAGAGGAAAAACATGGATGTTAAAATAGCCCTAGCATGTTATGTAATGCATTTTCTTTGTATTTATATGTTTCTTTCTAATAGCCTTGTTATTTTTACTGGGAAATGAGCTGGAGCCTACGTTTTTGAACAGATTATTCAATCCTCAATCCTGTTCCAAACCAAAACCAAATAATAATTTTATAGCCATAGCAGATGTAGGTAATGTTGATCAATTATAACAGCTGTGCCCGCTTCTCCAGAAGTTTCAGGTTATGAGTTCCCATCTTGAACGAAAACATACATTTTGCTGTACAAACCAGGGGGATTTTGGAATACTCAACTAAAAAAACCCCAACAACTTCCACTAGCCAACTTTGAGTTATAATCTTCCATAAAAGGCTTTCATATTTGTCTCCAGAGAAAAAAACCCAACTTGGTCTTTAATAGCTGTGGTCCAGCCTAAGCCTGTTCATCACCATTAGGTAGGGTAATGTATATTTATTAATTCAACCCGCTCCCCTCCCTTATTTTTGATTGTCAGGTTTAGTCAGGCATAAAAATGAAGCTTTTGTGCAGTCAGAACATCTCAGGATTTTTCATGTGGCACTTCATTTTGTTTGTCTACAGAGAACTATTGTGAAGTTAGGGTTTGTTCAGATAACAGGACATTTCTCTCAGCCATCACATTTTGACATTTGATAAGTAATTAACTAAAGGAAAGAACAGCTGTTAAGAAAATGCTCGGTGACAGCATGTAGATGATTTAAGGCCAATTCATGAACCACATAAGCCCCATTTAAATCTAAAATGTCACGAGATGCGCAGTAAAAAAAATTGCATGTTGTCTTTCCTTTGCAGTCTAACAAAGAGTTAGCCTTCATCAGCTTGAATATCTGCATGTGCCATCAAATACTCCTGTCATCTAGGATGGGAAGCTTAGACTCCCATATCCTAAAGACCAATCTTATGACAAATAGTAAATGCAAAATACAATAAATAATTACAAAAGAAGGGAGCTTACTGGATTTCTTTCTTAAACTTCAGCAGCATTTTCCCTAGCTTTTCTGTCGTAATTTTTCTTATGTCGATCATTTAGAATAAAAGATCAGATAGATCAAAGTCCGTATGTTTGAAATGAAAATGAGTAGTAAGCTAAGTACAATAGTATGGACAAGACAGAGAAGAGGAAAAAAGAATAAGCAATTTGGGAAAAGCATGCCGGAGGTGGCAGATGACAAAGGAAAGCAGGTTTACGAATGGAAAGCATTCTGAAAAGTCAGCTCTCCAAAACAGACCAGAGATCTCACATACGCGGCTACTGTTACTTGCACAGCAGATAAACCATGCTGATACTGACTCGGTGACCATTTAAGGACTACCCATACAAGTGGATTATTAGTTTTCATAATATAGATGGGAAATAAACAATTTTGCTTCTCTAAAGATACCTTCTTGAGGCTCTCCTTACCTCGATCTTAGCCACAGTACTTGGAATGATATTAATAGATTTCTCTCGGCTCTTGAAGCGTTTTGACCTCGGATGGCTGTGGTAGTAGGTAGAGCATATGCCAACCTACAAGTTAGCCAGCATATGCCGCACCCTCTCATTACAAATACGGCCATTCTCATTCTACAACTGCTTCATTGACAGGTTATTATTCTAGGACAGGGATTCAGTTGCTGGTGGTTAATAATAGCTATTATGTATGCTTCAAAAGAGAAATAAGAAAGAAGGTACAAGCACCTTAATGCCACTCCCAGTAGCCACTGATTGAAACAGGCTTGCACGGCCTCCCAGAGAAGCGGCCAGGCTTGCCACAGTTCTCCTGTGCTTGCAGAGACATTCCTATATACATTTGGCAGATTCGAATATCCTGGTCAGAGGGAGATATGAACAAATCCATTTGGCTGGATGTTGTTATGCCACATGGGAATGGTTCTTAAATTATTTCTGTTTTCTCCTTCATCAAAGAAAAGACCAATTGGTCAGGCAAGGCCGGGGGGAGAGAAATTACTTTCTGCTTTTGGAACAAGGGAGAGTAAGAAAGTTTCCTGCTAAACACAAGGTTCTGGTGCGCTGGGGAAAGCAAGCAGCAGAGCTGCTGAGGGAAGACAGCCATGGACGTAATCCAGAACAAGCCAGCATACCACTCAAGCGGTAAAACAAACGATGCAGCGACCAAGCACTACGAAAACAAGCTTCAAAGCTCATCAGAAGTGGGCTAGAGTGCTCGAGGCAGAGGCCTCGGAGGTATGACAGCCATAACTGGACGAGGGAGAAGGGACGAGGGTGCTGAACGCAGGAGGCCAGGCCCGTAGCCTGCTGGATGGCAGCAGCTTGCATCTCTGGGGCTGTGCTGGTTCTGACCCTCATCAGTAACTGCAGGGCTGTCCTGAAACTACAAGGCAGCTTTGGAGACCTGGTTAGGCTTTCACCGATTAGCAGTAGGGAAGGGGAAAAGCATAACCAAATTGTTTTTGGAGACCTGTGATCCTTCTCACTGAGCTAAGCCAAAAAGTGCTGTGACTTCCTTGAGTAACAGCTAACAAAAGATTGGGCCCTTAATTTATAAGCTTAGCAAATTTGACTTGGGGCTGATTAGTTAAGCAAAGGTGATTAATGGAAAAGGCATTTCCTGGCATGGTCAGGACCCCAGGAAAAAAAACAGGAGCCCTCAATCCTGACAGTCACAGACCCTTTGGATCATGACTGTTAAAAGACTGGGTTTTTTTTTAAATTAAATGAATGTTGGAAATATAAAATGTGGAAGTGACAAAAAATATTCTTATATGTGGAGAAGCTGACATTTAGCAATAGACATGAGACTGTTAATAGTGTAGAGCTTTCTCCTGACAGTTAATACCAGGATAAAAAAACCATCCGGAAAGTAGGACTTGTGTATATTCTGCTATGTTTATAATTCAGAATTAATATAGAACACAGCGACATTGCTTTTACAAATCCTTTTCCTGACCGTAACTGTATTGTAAGCCATTCACAGGATGTTGATATGCATTTATGAAATTGAAGAGCTAGCCCCCACAGATAGTGGCACTGCACTAGTGCATCGGTTTGTGTCATCATTATTATGATGAGATTTAGAAGGGGAGCAGTTGCTTGTGAGATTACTTAGGGTATATGATCAAAAACCTCAGCACGGATGCCATTTATAACTAGTTGTTAGCTCGAGAAGTTTTCTGGCACAGAACAATTCCACAGCAAAATAAACAGAAAGTGTAAAGCTGTTCTCCAAATCAGCAGCCAAACAGATCTAGTCTGTCAATAAAGCACAGCCGCTTCAGGCTGAAATTCCAAGGCTGGAAGTGCAATTTTAAAGGGCGTTACAGAAAATTTGTTGCAAATTATTGTATAATAGCAGTACCTATAACTCATTTAAGAAGTTGCCGTTGCCTCAGAATGGCTCTCCTACCACAACAGGCCACCTGGCACAGAGCAGTTAATGAGATCCTAAAGGATTTTCAAATAAAAGTTTAGCATTTACTTAACTGAGAAAGTCTGTCCCATGATGATTTGTATTAATACAATCCTTTGCTATACTTTCAAATAAACACTGAGGAACTGTACTGACGTTTATTTTATTTCTTAAAGATAGCATTCCTTCTAGAACTATAAATGTGACAGATAAAACATGGATAATTTGTTTTGCAGGATAAAAAAACCTCTTCTCATTTCCATCAGATATCTAGAAATTACTGGTACCTTGAGACTGTTGATCAGCAAATAAGAGTCAGTCCCAAAAGGGAAAAGGGCCTGTCTATCTACTGTAAGAAATACAGCCAAGACCATGGCAAAGTTAGGCATGAATTCCTGACAGGCAAAGGACAAAACGTACACAAGCATTACTGCTACTGATTCTGGTTTTAGAAAAGTGAATTAGCAGCTGCAATAAATTGCCTTCTCCAGTAGGAGTTTCTATACTTACATTTGCGTATATATTTTCCCAGAGTCATTCCCAAATACATGTCAAAGGCTCTCGGGAGGCATGCATTTATAAATATTCTGCTTATAAATTATGAGAGGGGCGTCATCAGCTATAGCTGGAGTTCACCCCATCTCCAGCTACTGCAGCCCCCTCCTAGTCAAAGATGACAGATCCTTGGACCTCATAAAAAGCCTTGGAAGGAGCATGTTGCCCTTGAGACGCACCTGGTTATGCCAAGCTTGAGGGGGGTCCCAAAAATGCAGATGTGTTGAGGGAAGCAACACCCACATTTTCATATTTCGGCTGACGTCCAGCTGAGTGCTCGCAGCAGTGTTGTTTTCACTTTTCAGTTTTGCTGGGGGAAGAGCAATCTGCCAGGGCTCAGCCTACTCACTGCCTTCTTTCTGCCAAGTCTGTTCCAGAGGGAATACGTGGGCAGCAGCCCCTCAGCTCCCGGGGGAGCAGGGCTGCAGTTCAGCCATCCCTCCGGTGCCCCTGTCCTCAACCAGTGGCGGTATACAGGACACTGATGCCATAGGCAAACCATTAATAAATATCAGTGATCGGTTCTCATCGGACCATATTAATTTTTGAAGCACAGTAAGTCTTTTCAGTTTAAGAGCAAAGATGGGCAGTTTGGGCTGCCTGATTATGAAGTTAATCATGAGAAGATGTCCAGTAAGTTTCGACATTTCACCCGCTCCATGAATTATCACTTTCCTTTATTTCAGGCAGCCAGCCGGAATCACTTGCTGTTAGACCGATGGTTTTCCTTTTATGGTTTACAGATTTTGTGGCTAATTGTGAAGAAAGCCATTTTTGGAATGCCTGGGCAGTACACGCGTGAATCACAGCAGCAAGCCATTGCTTCTGTCTCCCAACATGTATCATGGAACTATTTTCTTCCATCCCTTTTGTAGTACAGTACATTCTACATTGTGAATCATTTTCATGCAAAAATAGAAACCAGTGATGACTCTGTGTTCACTTCACAACAGAGAAGCAAGAACTGGCATCCCATAATTAAAGTGCCAGGTTTAGTGGCACTGTAACAAATTCTGCACAGACGGGCTGGAGTGTCAGCTGTAGAGAGATTAATAGACCCCTAAACACATGTTTCCTAATAAAATATGATTTAAAAAAAAAAAATCAAATTCTGGTCCTCAGGGAAGATCTAAAATAGCACATAGATATTTAGTGCCATGTCCAAAAAGGGGCTTGGATGTTGTAACACTTAATAATGCCATACCTAAAAGCAAAATGAAATGCTGCTATTCACAACGCCGAGTTAGGTGCCTGCCATCCCTATGAAGTAAATGATGGGAATTAAGCACCTGGGAATCACATTTACAGTTTACAGCATGCTGGGGTGTGGGAGGTGAAATGCTTAGGTCAGGCAATATTTTGGCCGTCTCTTCCGCAAACCCTACCTATATCACACACCGGTTCCGCTGAGCAGTGTCTCTCAGACGTGAGCCGCTCTGAGCCAGGAGCATAGTCCTCATCAGCAGAGTGCCAGACCTGATCTAGTAATCCTGCTGGGAATATTAACTCATGCTTATTGCCACCCTAACATGGCTGCTCAGCTTCTCTCCAGCCTGGAGCCTGCACCTGCCTGGGATGTGGGCAGAGAAAAAACCTAAGCTGTCCTGCAGGAGATCATGTAGAGATTCCCTTAGGTGCCTAACTCGGGCCATGGCAGATGTTCATTTTGTGAAGCATGGTACTGATTGGAGACTTTACCGTTTTCCAGCTGCTCAGCACAGCCCATCGTTTAGTTCTGCTGGAAGACGAGACTGCAGTAATACTTCCCATTTCCAATTTAGCACATTCAGTCAGGTAAACTTAAGACACCAGCTTTTTAATCTCAGTGACTGTCTGAAGCAATTGCTCCTTCTGTAATACTCCAATGGTAGCGTAACTTCAGCATTCTTCAGTGACAATACATCAAATTGGCTTTTTTTTTTTTACTGGAAGCTGTGTGACTAGAGGGCTATCCAGTGGGGTACGCAATCCACAGCTGGGAAGTACAGCCAGCTCAGAGTTACACAGGTTGGTATTGCCTGTGCAGGGATAGCTGGCAATTTAATAAACAACATACAGGATATTTTGAGTGAAGTAGTAAAATGGAGCTGCAGTGGCCTTGAGTTTGATCTCTTGGAGTAAATCAGGAATTGTATTACAGAGGCCAGAGAAGTCATGCTACTACTGAAGCGATTACAATCAGCCCCGCTACTGAAAGGGCTGAAGGCATTTTAAATTTTACAGACTTGTAATTTAAGCAAGAAAGGAATTTTACAAATAATTTTTCTGCCACATAGACATGATATGTATCCAGTCCACTCACTCCTGTTTTCAGCTGCAGAAATCTTCATACTTTGGCTCATCTACAATCGGAATTCGTCTTAGCCACACCGCCAAAACACACCTCCTTCTAAATCTGGCAGATGCACTTAGTTCTTTTAAACCCTTACAAGGGAAGAAAATAAGTACTGTTTATCTTGCGTATTTTTTAGAGGATGGTTAACAATAGCAACAACATACATTGCTTTTCACTATGCATACCATAAAGGGCCCTCAAGATTGAATAGTCACAAAGAGAAAGCTGAAGTGTTTTAGTAGCCTTCTGAAGACATTTTGGCCAAAATCCTGTAAACTTGTCAGACCTGATGTGTCACCTTTCTTCCAGCAGCAGTCTCATTGCCACTAAAAAGACAATTCCTGCAATACAGTTCTTCACAAGCCGCGCTTTGAAGATCGATGCCCTAGCGTGCTGCAGAGTACAAAAGCCACAGGCATAGGAATAGAGAGTCATGAGGGTAACAGGATCTCACGCACCAGCTGGGATGAAGTTACTGTTGATTGTTAGGGTATTAATAGATGAGCTTATTAGGCCTTTCTGCAATAATTCAAGGAGCTACTATCCCCATATTTGTCATTGTCATGCTCACAGTGAAGTCAAGAGAATACAGGCAGTGCCTCAACAGCTTCACTGTGAAGTCTACGGGTTCAGCTTAAATTTCTCTTCACCTGCAGTTTAAAGTAAGGAGGGGACTGTGGCAATAAAGCAGCTGAGGTGGGGCACACATTCTGCCCTGCTAGTTTTGCTGTGGAAAGGAGCAACCTCCAAGACAGGACTACAGTCAATAACTGGGGGAGGTAACTTGTTAGGCCACCACAGAGAGATTAACTGGATCTCAGTGATCAGTATCTCTAGTCTCCAGCAAGTGTGAGTTTATTCAAATAAGGCAGCCCCTCATAGCACTGGCTGAGCTGCCGATCCAGAGGGCTAAGCTGATTTGAATTACTTCGCATGTGCTCAGGTCATACATAGAGCTCCTATGCCTCAGCCAACACACGGCAATTTATGTACACATTTTGCATTTCAGGTGTCCATGCATATGTTATTACTGGAAATATTAATTTGCATAGTACTTACTGGAGTGAAGTAAATTTTTGAGGACCTCTGGACAGCAGAACAAAACATAAACTGCCTGGACTTTGAAAAAGAAACGATTATGGTGAGTTGAGGCACTATTGTCACTGTTTCTCTTTTTTCAATGGTTTCTGTCAGTTTTTACTTCAAAATAACTGTTTTTCATTATGAATGCCCTCAGGCAGTAACCGAATTCACTGTAAAATGAAGAACCTGTGTACATGACTGGGCACAGACAACCTATAGTGTTTTGGGTTTTTTTTGCTTCAAAATGGTTGGATTTTAGACAGCTCTGATCTGAAAGATCTATAACCGCAGTGATATCTACCGGGACTGTGTCTGCAGAAGCCCTATTTTTCAGATGCTGAACAGGGATAGCCTCTGATGTGAATCAGTGTTTAAGTCCCAGTTCAGCAAAGTTCATGCTTGACTTTCAGCACAGGCTTCAACCTCTTACTCAAGTTAATCACACACTTAATTGCTCTATTAAGTGGGGATGGAACTAAGCATGTCCTTAAAAATACACTGTATCAGGACCTGCCCCACAGATGGTCGGATACCAGCTGAGGGCTTGATCCAGATACCACCGAAATTAAGAGGAGACTTCAGTGGCCTTTGGTTGAAGCATATAAGTGGGAGTCACCGGTGTGCTTCAATGTGTATTAGTTTTCCTATCATGTAATTTTCATCTGATTTACTTACTTGCATGCAAACCGGGGAGCTGGAGGAGAGCCGAGGGCTTAATGTCCTGGTGTAGCGTTAATTATCCTGGAAGAAAAAGTCAGCACAGACAGGAGAATGATAGGACCTTCAAGCTACTGATTCTTCCCAGACTTCCACACAGAGAGGAACAACATGGTGGAGCTGAAGGTAGAATCTGACTCGCAAGTATGGCCCACCATTTTGCATAGGTATCTTTCAAGGGTCTCATCTTGCTTAAGCACAGCTCCCCATAAGGCTGAGGCTTCAATGCTTTTCTAAAGTGTTAGTCATAATTGAATAATCTTACAAAACTGCCGTGAATAGTGGAAGAAATCTTTATTTTACCATAATCATCCTTTATCAGAGGATGTTTGGGGGGAAAAAAATACTTAGTATAAAAATTAAATACTTAAGTCTTCAAGTAAAAATAGAATAATTATAGATGGCAAAAGTCCCAAAACATCCTCAGTAAGTTAATTTGAGCTGAGACTGTCAGACTCATTGCTTCAGGGTAGCTTGACTGAATGGCTCAAAATTCATATGCCACTTTTGTTTTCATCCCCACGCTACCGAGATTGCTGTGCTGTGCCAAAGAGCAGTAAGTCTGGAAAAGGATTTCCTGGCTAGGATCTGCTTTGGGGCTGTAAGTTGGCAGAGAAGACAGGCCCTCCCCAAGATGAGTGAATTAGAATACATGTGTATCATGAGCAATATTAAGGATTTGAACTGGGGTTGTTTTCTGCCTGACAACAGGTATATATATAGGCTATATTCAATGGTCCTCCGCAGGCGCCCTGAACAGCCTTCTTAAGCTTCACTGAAGAGGCAAAAACTCTGTTCAAGAGGTGAAGAGTTTTGTTGCTGGCTACCTATCATACTAGACAGAGTTTCCTGTTCCCCATGCTATCTCAAGCACAGAGATTCAGGACAGAAGTACTGCCCAAGAGCATACAGTGAAGACAACTTTTGAGCAGTAGAGTTAGCAGCTCCGTTGGGAAGACAAAGTTCTCACAAGAATGACTGTGGACCATAAAAGTTCAGAATTGCTGGAGTTCATCAAACAATTAAACCCACCTGTTCTGTATTTCAAACAGAAAAATAAGAATAAGATGAGGGAGCAGCAGTGCCTGTCCTTTTCACAGAAAAACTCAGAAGTTGAATATGCAGGTTTATTTTGGGATTGCTTGCATTCACAAAGGGGAGACTGGTGGTAAGAACGGAGGAAATAGGACAAGTATGCAAAAATGTGGACCTTTGACTACACCAGTCAAATCCCTACCT
>VYZW01019224.1:4191-18712 GCA_013401315.1 Balaeniceps rex | reverse complement strand
AAAATTAACTCTATCCCAGCTGAAACCAGGACACAAGTGTACTTTAAAATATCTGAAAATCATCAGAAAACAATTATTTTCGGTATTATTCTCAAACACCAGAATGGACATTGGCCATGCTGTTACCATCTGTTGAGTAAAACAGATTATATGAAGTTCTGATGAAATGGCTGAAAATTTATGAACACAATGGAAGTCATGCAAGATAGTGCATAATAATAAACATTAAAAAATTGACTGAGTGAAAAAAACACTTTAGAAATTAAAAATTAAAGAAAAAGGCTCAGTTTAGTATGTTAATTGGTTTTTGCTTAGCTTCTGAAAGAAATGAAATGACATCTTTTTTATTTTAACATCATTTATCTTGACAAAGTATGTTGACTTTGCTGCTTATGTATGTAATGTCATGAAAGGGAATATTGTTAGCTTTTAAAGCTAGAAGAGATGGTTATATCTTTCTGTGTAACCAAAGCAGTAGAATTTTAACAAGCAGTTCTTGCATCCAGCTCAGGAAGTTACAGATTAATATCTACAGAAAGACTTTTAATACTGATTTAAGCCCTCAAAGTAATGACAAAGCCGGGTTAGTCCTTGGAACAATGTTATTATTTTGGGTAGGAAAAAACATTTTTAATTTTTATTTATGAAAGAGAAAACATTCTCATTAATAGGTACGTATCTTAGGGCTATTTAAGCCATTCTTATAAGCTGAGGCATTCATTGACTACAGTTGATCATTATTGCTTGTTGAATAGAATACAGTAATTTTCATTTTGTATTATAATAACACCAAATCTAAATAGGCCTGCTGTCTATATTACGTTGCATTACACTGGAAATTATTCTCATTTGTACCCACTGAACTTGATGAAGTAGTATGGACAGAATCTCATTCTGTTCAGCTGGCATTTATGTCATAAAAGAGAGAATCAATCCACCACAATCAGTTCACTTACGCTTTTCCTTCAGTGCAGTAAGTCTTGATGAGGCAGGTGTAAGTAAAAGGGAATTAAGGTCTTCTTTCACGTCAATCTTTTAAAATTCTTTTTCCTACATGTTTTTGTTATATACAGCCAAAGCCAATGAGAATGCAGCTCTGAAACAACAACAGAAGTGTCCTTATGACTCCAGTAAAATTGTTCTTTTCATGCAATAAAAATAGCATCCCACTTCCTTTCTCCTGTTCAGGCCCTGATTATTTAACACTTAAATGTCAGTAACTTCAATAACTTAACCTTTGGTGTTCTAATGACCTGCAATTAAACAGCAAGATTTTCATTGGCCTCTATTTGAGTGGAATAGTGCTAGGCACTGCAAAGTGAGCTACTGTGGAGCATGTGCAGTAAGAAGGCATCCCATTTGTATGTTCTTAACAAAGTACTATGAGCTGTGCATCTGCAATACATTATTGATCAAACAGTTGTTATAAATAGGAGCATCTAGTTTTGCTACCAGCGCCAACCCTCAGATCTCTGAAAGCTGATGTAATTAATGTATTCATACAGAATACATAAACTAAGCCTAGAAGACTGCCTACAAACAACTATGTAAGAAAAAAAAATCAACAAGACAAAACTCATTAAGAATTATAATATTCGTTAGATTAGATAGCTTTTATGACCTGCGCTTCTCCCCAATGTGCCCTTCTTCCATCAACATTCAAAACCTCATTACAGATTTGCCAAGACAAGTCGGTTCTTAGTTTGATCAGAGAAGGAAAATCATACAATTCCACTAAATCTTCTGACAGTTCTGCTGTCAGGGCTGTCAGGCTGGGATACGTACTTTACATTAAATGAAGCAGAATATAGTAGTGTAGAAGGGGCTGTAAGAGTCTCTTCATAACAATGATTTATTTATTTTTGCATTAAATACGCCTTTGAGTTGTCAGATGATGCAAGGTTATTGCTAAAGTTTATTATTTATTGTTGGTATTATTATCATGCCTTGGAGTAGCCATGGACTACGATCCAATTGTTCTTGCTGCCGTAGACAGTTCTGCCAAGGAGAGTATGTTTAGAGAACAATCAGAGGCGGGACTGCAGCGTAGCAGGTCAGCTTTGTTTTCTCTAGCGTGGGTAACAACAGCAGTGAAATCACCGTAGCATGCACTGTGGCTGCCTCAGTCCATTCCTGATACGGTCTTACAATCTTATTCCTGTATGGCCTTATGCTGCTCCCACTGCAGTCAGCAGTACAACAGTGGTGGT
Organism: Balaeniceps rex; assembly: GCA_013401315.1. Taxonomy (NCBI): domain Eukaryota; kingdom Metazoa; phylum Chordata; class Aves; order Pelecaniformes; family Balaenicipitidae; genus Balaeniceps; species Balaeniceps rex. The sequence continues at coordinate 16,502 of VYZW01019224.1, read as the reverse complement.
GGTGGCGGCGGCCCAGCCAGGCAGCTTGACACTTGTGCAGTGGTGTCACAAACAAGATATAGGACAAGGTGAATGTGAAATAGGCAGACAGGCAGTGGAGGAAGCAGTGAGGCCTGGTATTACATGCACAGTGGTCACAGGACACCAGCTATCTAGTAATGCCTTTATTCAAGGTTTCATGGGAAAAGGAGATTTTGAGAAGAAGGAAATAACACAGTGGTTATTCTTGCAGAGTCCTTTCAAGCCTCAGAGGCAATGGTGGAGAAAACCAAGTTACACTTCCTAAACAGAGATATCAAATAGGGTTGGTAAGAGGGAAAAGCTTTTGGGAAGAACAGAAGGACAAGCCAGAGAGATGAGAAGCTGAGGATGTCCTGTTCAAAGAAATGGGCTAGAAACATGAGTTTTGCAAAAACTGCAAGAATCCTTAGCATTGCATAATAAAGAAGAGAGCAATGGCAAAAATTACCATCAATACCCAAATTATATCCAACATGTTTTTTCTACTGAATAGCTCTGACAGACAATGTGTCCATTTTGTAGAGAGTTAAACCACAGCGTCTTTTTTTATGGACATGTAGGATTACAAACAGAATAGTCTAATTTATATCCATGGAGAAGTTGGGCTTCTTTGCCTCTGTTATTCAGCAAGGTCTTTCAGACCCTTGCTGCAGAGCCAAGACTGAACAGTATCACAGAATGTAAGACTCACAGGAATATCAAGTATAGGTGTGTGAAAAGGAGATATTAGACTTCCCATATTTTTACCTTAGTATAGGAAAAATTCTTTCTGCCATAGGCAGTATTTATAGTTAGTGTATAAATGTCTATGTAATCCTATCATAATTACTGGTAATTTTTCCTTCCAAATAGTCATTATAGTGTCAAAAGTAAAGCTATATTTTTTTTGAGCTGGTCTGCATTAATGAGGGCTACAGTGTTATTAATATTCTAGAAGTATATTCAAAATCATAGAAGACTTTCAAAAGAGAAAGAAATAGAAGTTCTAGTTCCAGAAGGGCTATTTGGAAGAGCCAAATTTTGTCCATGTGTGATAAAACAACAGCCGCTTTGGGAAAAATTTGAATGAAATCTGGCATATATGGAAAAAAACAGGTGGGAAAGGGAAAATGAACTTGAGATATAGTAGTAAGTTGTGCTGTATTACTATATTAATATGTTACTATGCTATATATTATAGTATTAAACTGTCTAAATCTGTTTAACATGTTTGTGAAGCATTTTGCTTCAATAGGGAAACTACAGGACAAGCTGAGATGCAAGGTGGAGCAACTGGAAAACCTATTGTGTTCTGCATATTGTAAGGACACGTGGAATGTAAAGGAGATGTGGATACCTGGGCATAAGGACACCTGTCTGGTGAGGATATCTGGTTAACATAAAAGAAAAAACCTCAATAAATAATAAACATCCAGATACGCTAATGAGCTGGATATAACAGAGATGATAGCAAAAACTGGATCCCTCAAGTCAATGACTGAGAGGGCCTTGAAGGACCACTCAAGCACAGACTGGAAGAGGTTCGACCGGACTTTGTAAGTGATAAGAAAGGGGAAAACAAGATTATCGTAGGTCTCATGGGAAAGAGACACAAATATCCTTCTAAGGAGATCTCTCCTTTCTTTCTTTATTTATTTTTAGACAAGCTCTAAAATTTACCTCACTAAGAAACAGTATAACTTCTAGCCAAGATCAATCAATTAATTTTTTTGGTAAGGTACAGGCTGAACGTAACACAGCATTTATAACTAGAGAACATGTAAAACTCAATAGGTAGAAACTAGAAACCATTTCATTGATCCAGCAGTTCTTATCTTTGCCTAGGACGCTATTATTTCATTATAAACCATATTATGTAAGGCTCTTTACAATTAAAGCACATTTTTTTTTGCCTAGATTGGAGACTTGATAGAAAAGTTGTACTCTTTCTGAAAGAAATTATCTGCTTTAGGGAATGCCTTTAAATATATCAAAGTGGAGGGATCATTACCTTGTCTGCGCCTCATTTGCAATATAATCTCATTTTGGCTCCAACCATCACTGAACGGTAATGGATATTGATCAGTTGTTTTAGCAGTGGAATAACAGCTTCAATTTAATGACTGTGTAATAACATTATAATGACCGAGGCTGTGAGCAGAACATGTTCATTATTTCACAAACCATACAAGGCAGCATTAGAGCTTTAATGTATTTTCTGTATGATTTAATTGCACACCAAGTTGTACTTTTATACATGAAACAACAATAGTACACAGAGGATTACAGTCTTTTAAAATGCAAAGTATGTACAACTTATGCAAATAAAGCTGATCACATTTCCATTTTTATGTCTAGAAACTTGCTTGCTTTTAAATAAACTTGCAGCATTTCATTTCCTTTCAAAGGTAAAAGGTACAATAAATGCAGTCCTAGCAGAAGGAAAAGTAAGTGGCTGTGTCCTTTCAGCTCACACATGCCTGCTTCCAGCCAAAAGAGAACTAAGCATTGGATTAAAAAAAAAATTACAAAGAACTATCAGGTATGTTAAAAATTAGTCTCCAAATTTACCAGACCAGACAATATGACATAAAGTAGAGGTCTTCTGTTTTCAGTGCACCAGCGTACCAAGCTTCATCAATCACGCTGAAAGCTGTGATACAAAATACCTTCTCATGCCTTTTTTTCCTTTGTATTTTTTTTTCGTATTTTTCATAAGATTTCATTAATTTCATCCCTTCCTAGTTGCACTTCTTGGCACCATATTCCCTATTTTTTTTATCTCTGAAAAATGCCAGCCTTTTTGAAAAGGCTTCAACTCAGCTATTACCTTGACACCCAGTAAATTACTACCTTGTTGAAATGGGAATGTCTCTTTTTGCACATAATTTCACACTTTTAAAAAAGTTTCCATTCAACATTGGAACAGAAAAAAATATTAAATTTTTGTCTGATCAATTAAAATAGTGACAAGCAAACAATTGTGAATTCATATCCAATATTCTAATTTCCATTATGCATATGTTTCTAAATGAAACAAAAGGTTCATTTTCAAAGTGCAAAAGCAAATCTGATCTTCCCAAAATATCAAAATACTACTGTGTGGTATTATTTGAAAGAAATTTGTTGAAATGGACCTGTAGAAACTTTTTAAGTAAGTCTAATTTCATTTTTAAAACATTACTCTGAAAAAATGTTAAAAACCTAAGAAATTTTTATAGTTGAATAAGCAAGTGTAGTTTAATCTTGGACTTACTAAAAGGTTTGAGGAAATCAGCAGTTTTCTGAGAATGAAAGATTCTTCTTATGTGTCTTGTAGGATGTTTGAAACTTGTGATGATGTTTTTATCAAATTTGTTTTTTTAACATTTACTCTTTCAGCACAGCCAAAACCTTTTTTTAAACTTCCCACTGAAATATGGTGCTTTATACTTGTGCTCACTGATTTTAGAATATTTTCCTTTCTTGCCTTCTATTTTTAGAGAAATGTTAGGAGTATATGAAAATAATATTATTAGCCAGGAGTAAACAGATCCGCTGTATTTGAAGGAAAAAAGATCTAGTCTCCATAGCATGTCTACTCTTGGCTCAATTTTGATTTAAAAATATTAAAAGACAGAGGCAGTCACCGGTGTCATTAACATGGAGACTGGATTTATAGAGGCACAGGAAAATCGCTGTAAATGAGATGAAGAAGAGCAAAGAATCAAGATCCTTAAGATGGGTGGAAAAGAAAAAATGCATGAGAGCAAGACAAAGCTCAGAGAAGAACTCAGAAGAATCTGAGAATCAGCATCTTCCAGTTCTCAAAATGAGGAAAGAGACTCTCAGTATTGGCGTTTAGCTCATGCATGATTAGCCTTGCACTTAATGCATGCTTGAATGAATAATTCTCAAAACTCTCCCAAAATATGGTCTCCCATCCCTCCCACACCTGCTATTGACAAACCTGCAGTGAGTGATGCATCCCTTACTCTAACTTGAGAAATAACTGCTTTTATTTTTCTGTTAGATAATTTAATCACAGATCTGTGTTGTTTTAGTGGAGTAACACAGCCGTTATGGCCTACAAAACTGAAGGGTAGTATTTCCGTTTAGTATTTTTAAACCTCTGAAATAATTTTCATTAGTTTCAGAAGGTGCTGGGCTTGAGCATGTCTCCCAGCTTACCAGCAGCTTTTCTGTAGGCACATATCTCCATCTTCGTACAGTTAATTGGGGACTTATGACCAGAGTTTTAAAATTATGTGACCATTTTTTAAATTATTATGATTTTAAATTTATAACAACTTTAAGGCATAATTTTCTGGGAAAATATCTACCTCTAATTTTCCACAACTTTATTACCTAATATGTTCTACTTCTTTCATGGAATAGCTCAGAAGAGAAAGCAAGAGCACATTTTAGAAGCATTTTGAAGATGAGGAGACCAACATTATCTTTTTTTTTTTATCATCATGTCCACATAATACTTTTTACACAGTGCTGTAAAACAGCCATTTATTACGCTATCAAAGCCCACTAGTCCATTTGAAAGTGGAGAGTAGATAAACTACCAGTCATGTCAGATATTACTATGCTATGTGTCCCATCTCCAGCAAAATTGGTTTGACATGCACAATTATCTGTCTAGATGCAGTAAGTGTACCAGAACCTTCTATTATCAGAAATTAATCTACTTTCTGATTGTGTTCTTACCAGTATCCTGTGTATGGCTTAAATCTTTGCCAGATGCTTTGAGTTTTGTGGGGGGTTGACCGTGGCTGGACACCAGGTGCCGACCAAAACCACTCTATCACTCCCCTCCTCAGCTGGACAGGGGAGAGAAAATATAACGAAAGGCTCGTGAGTCGAGAGAAGGACAGGGGGAGATCACTCAGCAATTACCATCATGGGCAAAACAGACTTGACTTCGGGAAATTAATTTAATTTATTACCAATCAAATCAGAGTAGGATAATGAGAAAATAAAAACCAAATCTTAACACACCTTCCCCTCACCGCTCCCTTCTTCCAGGGCTTAACTTCACTCCCGATTGTCTCTACTTCTCTCTCAGCAGTGCAGGGGCATGGGGGCTGTGGTCAGTTCATCACACATTGCCTCTGCCGCTCCTTCCTCCTCAAGGGAAGGACTCCTCACACTCTTCCCCTTCTCCAGCGTGGGGTCTCTCCCATGGGAGACAGTCTTCCATGAACTTCTCCAACATGGGTCCTTCCCACACACTGCAGTTCTTTACGAACTGCTCCAGCAGTGGGTCCTTTCCATGGGGTGCAGTCCTTCAGGAGCAGACTGCTCCAGTGTGGGGTCCTCTCTCTACATGGGTCCACAGGTCCTGCCAGGAGCCTGCTCCAGCCCAGGCTTCCCACGGGGTCACAACCTCCTTCGGGTGCATCCACCTGCTCCTGTGTGGGGTCCTTCACAGGCTGCAGGTGGATATCTGCTTCACCATAGACCTCCACGGGCTGCAGGGGCACAGCCTGCCTCACCATGGTTTTCACCACAGGTTGCCAGGGAATCTCTGCTCCAGTGCCTGGAGCACCTCCTCTCCCTCCTTCTTCACTGACCTCGGTGTCTGCAGAGGTGTTTCTCTCACGTATTCTCACTCCTCTCCCTGTCTGCAGTTGCACAGCAACTTTTTCCCCTTCTTAAATACATTATCCCAGAGATGCTATCACCGTCGCTGATGGGCTCGGCTTTGGCCAGCGGTGGGTCCATCTTGGAGCCGGCAGGCGCTGGCTCTGTCAGACATAGGGGAAGCTTCTAGCAGCTTCTCACAGAAGCCACCCCTGTAGCCCCCCCTCTACCAAAACCTTGCCATGCAAACCCAATACAAGTTTCCACAGGATTTCAGGTCTAATGGAGCATCTAGCTGCAGTATTCTTCCATGCTATTATTTTTTTCCATTTCATTTTACTCCTGACTCCATACGTTGTTCACAGTCTCTTTGAGCCCAAGCTGTGTGAAACTGATCCAGTTTATTTGGGAGCACGGGACTAACTTAACAGGAGATATCCACTTCTTTCTTACGCCAGAATGCTTTTTTTGAGGAGCTAAAGCACTTACATTCCTAACACACAGACATCACAACTATAGATGGAGCTGTTGATTTCAATAACTTATACAGAAAAATACAGTTTATTAGTAAACCATTTCTATAGCTTAAAATTGTACATCTTTAACAGTAAAAACTGAGTTTCTACAGTCCTACCTTTCATGTTTAAAGATATGATTTTATACTAGCCATCCCAGCAAAATGCAATTAACTGTCTGTGTTTAGTAACTTGCCAATATTTACCTCACATTAGTAAATTCCAGCCAGTCTTCATTTTCAGCCATTCTGCTTTCAGCCCTCAATGTAGTAGTAGTAGCTCATTTAAGCAGGTTGCACAGGCTTCGCCTTCCTTAAATGTATTCAGCATCCCTGTTATAATTTATTCATAAATTAACTCTGTGAACCTCACTTTCACATACTGATCAGTTCATGCTTTAATTTCACACATTAATGATCCCTGCATGAATAAGTGTGAGAGGCTTCTAAAAATAGGTAGGGAGGATTTATCAGGACAGGAAAGCCTCTTGTTAACTGCAAGTAAGTTCCAAACTCACCACAGCTGGGAATCTGGTGTCTGCCTGGTAAAAGCAGCATTTTACATGCAACTAATAGCACTTCAGTACTCCTGCTGTAACTTCTGTTTATTAGTGAGTTCTGAAGTACTAAGAACAATCACGTCATTGTAATAATGAATCAACGAAGTTGTCTTTGGACAAAGATGGAGTATACTTTCTGACCTCCAATGCTATTATTTAATATGACCTGTCCTCACTGTTTGATGGTGTTTGACTTGCTCTCTACGATGCTTTTATTGCTTAGTAACCTTATGCTATGTAACTGTGTAGTAATTGGCTGTTATTAAGATAGTTAGAAGCCAATGATCAGCACTACGACTAGCCCATAGCATTTAATATATTTATTATATTAAAATATAATAAACACAGGCTATTACTGTAAGTTTAAAACAGCTTTACCTCCCTGACCAGCTAAGCAGATCACTTGTTCCATGGACAGCTGCATCATCTAAACTCAGAATAATCAGTCAGTACTGAGAAGCGTGAGCAGTCATGGCCTAACCCTCATGGCACACCAGTAATTTGTCTTCCAAACAAAAAAAAAACAACCCAAAACATAATGGTTAGAAGGAAAATTTCAACTGGCAGTCCCAGCAACTTGACTTGCTTTTGGGGAGAATAGTTAAATCTGGCTTTTGCAGGTGTAGCCTTCATTACGACACTATTATTTTATCTTACGTTATATAGAGAATAACATTTAGATTTATATAAAAATAATAATGAAGACAGGAGGTAAAACCTGTCACTAGGAAAGTGACAACCTTATATTTACCACTGTGAACATCCTCCTCTTCCTAGTGTTTAGAATTTTCTGTTTTGACTTCTCACGGGAATAAACAGATAAAATGTATTCAGATTTGTGCTTTTTTTAGACTTTAGTCTAACCTGTGTCCTCTGTGCATTTCAATTCCTGGTTTTACTTTCTGGAAAATAAGTACTCACCATCATGTCAGGTTCTCATTTTGCTCAAAAAGCATGGTTTCAGCATGATGGTTCTGAAAAGCTGTCTTAAAAACAAAGCTCAGCATTTAAGTTGAGGAGTTACATTTGAATCCAGAAATAAATTAATTTCATTCTCTGTACTTATTTATTACACAGTATAATGGGACCAGTGTTGAATAAAAAAGCAACTTCATGTAGAGCTTTCCACTGGAGCGTGTTGATTCCAAGCCTGGGATGCACTAGGAGCCCCAGAGGAAGAAGTTATCTTTAATTGTTTATGCTTCATATACTTCAACTTGATTTCCACTAAAGCTGATGGCAAATCTTTTATATTGTAAGGGGGACTTGAGATTCTTTATCACTTTGGCAGTTTTGAAAATGTTATAAATGATCTCTTTTGTTATTTTTTTCCCCACTCTGGCTAGAAACTAGACTTACTGGTTATCTAATGCTTTGTGTCTTGTCTTGAGATTTTGAGCAGGGGTTTTGCTTGCAAATGTATATGTGAAAATCTTAGTCACCCTTTCTCACAAAATAGTCCTTAATGTTTAGTCATATTTTCTTCACAGTTTTCCACACAAAATCATAGTTATCTTCTTAATTCTTCTTCACTTGATTCCGGACACGCTTATGTTTTCTCCCTTCTCCAAGATTCTGTAATCCATTTTCCCTCTCCTTTAAAAAAAAAAAAAAAGTCTTAAAAATCAGTAGGTGACAACCAAATTTGTGATTTTTGTATCTGTTACTATAATTACTGTATTTTCAGTACACTATCCAACTTGACCTCAGTAGTAAATCCTTTGGTCTTCTGGGAGTAGTAAAGCTCTGAGCTTATTTTTCCTATTGTAGCCAATCAAACTACAATTTCCAAGTTGGACAGAATATTATATAACAGGGTCTTGTGTACCCCTTGCTCATGCTGGGGAACATTTTCTCACCTAAACGATCTTATTTAGATGATTCATGTATCCTTCCTCTCCTCTCCTCTTGAGCTGCCCTCAAAGCATGTACAAATCTCTGGGACTGGCTAGTGGACTTGACCAGGTATTTTACACCATGAGTGTAAATGCAGAAAAGAAATATGGCACTTCCATTTCCAGTGGGAGCAGAATCATTGATTGTGTAAGCTGTTCTCTGGTGGTAGTCCTTAGAAGCGAGGGAGCAAGCAAAAAGTACATTAGGCTTTCTCAATATATCCCTCTATAATTGTGTTTATTGACCTTGGAATAAGGTTACCTGAGAATCAGCTGTGAGCATTAGGACTTAGTATCTGTCTAAAATTCTTCATTGTTGTGAAATCAGTTGTTACAGTTGTAAGGCTGTTCGGGAGTCAGCATTTCTTGTACTTCCCATTGCTTATAATCCCAATGAAAACAAAACTGCCACAGGTAACAATCAAACTCCTAATAAAAGCAAACCAGCTCAGTTGTGAACTCTAGAGCTGCTGGAACAATGCACTGCTGCAAGAGCTGTAGCAGGCAATGAAGAACCATGTTCTAAATATGCCTCTATATCCAGTGACATTACACCCCAAGAACCACAAAGCACCAGCTTTTTGTTGAAAACAAAGTCTGATTTGTGTGTCCAAGCTCTTGGTGTTCCCTTGTTATCATGTCACCTACTAATTGGCTAGGTTACTGAGAACAAAATAAATAAACTTTTCTTTCTGACATGTTGAGGGAGTAAGATATTATAAAAGGCCTAGAAAACTTGAAACCTCTTGTAATCATATTGCTGAGTTAACTCCTTTTTTCTGCCTGTAGGTAGAAGAACAACTTAGATTTCAACAAGATTGTGCATACAATCTCAACTCTTTGAAAGATAGTTTATAACAACATTACTGAAGGCAACCCAGGGTCATAATGGAATAAAACACTGTGAAAATTCATGAGTTTTTTTGAAATATTTACAAACTTCATGAAATATTTCCAATTGTGTTTGGCATTTAAGAACAATTAAGAATGATCACAGACAATGAGACTGAATTCTGCTCTCAAGCATCCAAAGACATTATTATTGAAAGCTGATAAGTAGTCACCAAAATTGCCTGATATTTTTTCTGTTCCTGGCAGAAGATTAAAGTTTTGTAGCAGGAGAATAGAAAATGATGAAGAGCAAATATATATTTCACTTCTGAATTTGTGAAGCTTTGAAATAGTCATCTGGGTAAATGGAAATATTGCAATAGATTTAAGTGTGTACTGACTGGGCCCAGTAGTATTGTATGACTTTGAGGTTATTTGGGATTTGCAACCTGAGATTTCATTATGTCTAATATTATTTTTAAAGAGTTTTGAGGGAGAATTGGACATTATGGAGAGTCTTTAAAACAATAAAATCAGAAGTGACGCAGACAAGAAGCAGCATCTCTTTTTAGAAAACCTCCAAAAGACCTATTTTTTTGGCAAGGAATAGCAGTGATGTGTAAGCAATGAGATTGCATTAAAGTGATGACACCCTCACAGCCTCCAATTTATTTTTTTTTTTAACAACGTGTTACAGATCTATGTTACTTATGGTACTGGCTCTGAAAGTGCCTCTGCTTGTTTGGCAGCTGTGATGTGGATCTAATCTGAGACTTAGAACATCAGCAAATTTAACCTGGGAGGCTACCTGAGCATCTCTAATGAAAACAAAACAAGGATCCAAAGACAATGGAGTTGATAGTTCAACTGCTAATAGGGAATATCAGTCTGAATAAAACGCAGATTACATCCTGTGCGGGGTGATGCACTGTGAACATGTATATTACATAGACAGAGATTCAAAGGCAAGGATGTGGTAAACATTAAAACAGATTTCAATGTGCCTTGAAACATCACAGTTTTAAAGAGAAAATTTTCCATTTTTCAGTAACTAATCCAAAATTGAAAAATGTCAAAGTATTCTCTTCAAAATGGTGCCACATGCCAAATGAAGGTATTGTTATAACTGTTGCTGAGGATTTACAATCTCATTCTGCCATTTTCATGGGCTCTCCAGCCTGACTCCTTCTCACATAATTAATCTCTTTATCTCCTCTTAACGAAGATGGGGGACACATTGCGTGATTTATGAGCTACAAGTCAATTAAAAAGCATAACTCATGGCAGAAAATAGCATTATTTGAGTTGAAATTTTTTTGTCTTTTGGAGAAAATATTCTGTATTCTCATACAAAACTTCAAAGGTTTCATTTTTTGGATACTTGGTTTTCTAACAGAATACCAAAATATCAGTTGAAAGCAGATATTTTTGCCAGAAAATGCAGGTTTGTATTGGAAAAAAAATTTAACAGGAGTCTATTGACCAGCCTTGATTATTAACTATTGTACTTGCATAGCTTATGTGACTGAAGGGAAATAATTTCCTTTTCTTCTGCTTTAGACAGTCTATCTTTTTTTTTTTTAAGTGAATCAAAATTCCCAAAGAAATCTTTGAAATTTTACATGTAAAACTTGAGTAAAAAGTGGCTCCAAATATCTACTGAAATAGTTCTCTACTTCATACTGCAGAGTGAAGTTCAATTTATTAATATTTATCTACTGTTTCCTGCTTAAAGTACTGGTTTTATACATTCTTATTCACAGATTCCAAAATGTATTTTAAAACAGCTCATATTTTTTTTTTTCAGTGATGGAGCTCAGTTCCTACTGCTTGGGTATCTTTATTCCCTCTCCTTCCACTGTCGTGCTTATACTGCTCAGCAGCCCTCTATCTCTGACCTGGTGCTATAAAGCCACAATCACTTATCTTCTGCTTTCTCAGGTGAACAAGTAGAACAGAAAGTTGAATGGTGCCTGTAATTGCAGCACTTAGTCAATTCCTTTGGTAGCAGTAAAAAAAGCAATGCAGTGAAGTCTCCCTTGATACAAAAGAAAATATTGCACTGTGCCTACTTGGTACTGTCCTAATCCCAAGTGAAGTGAAAGTGGATCAATATTTTGTTTAGGAACCAGAGAGGCTCTAATAGGCACTTGTTTCAGACACCAGGTGACCATCTCGGAAAAGAACTGAAAACCGAAATGCTAGAACTACTCACTTTGTTCCCTTGACGTACGTATGCATATGTCGAAAACAAGTACTTATATCAAACAAATAGGATGTATTTTGATTCAGCAATGTTTATTTTTCTCTAATGCAAAATTTGAGTCAGAGTGGTCTAATTATTGTGCTTCTCAGTCTTTTAGAAACTTTTTTAGACACTGAATAATTTGCTTGCTTTACAAAAAGACAAGTAAGTGTTAGAGCAAACCAAGAAAAACAAAATACAGTTGTCGTGTATATAAGAGCATGTGAGTGGCTCCCACAGTAGCTGTTACATATAGGCAGTCTTTTATAGCCTTAATTATATCATCACTGGAAAATCAGTTGCTGTGTATCTAAATTCATTTGCACCCATTATGTTTTTCACCCCTGGGGAGTAATATGGTATATAACTACATCTGAAAACTAAACCAATGAAATTTATGTCATGCCGGTGTTTATTTTGATGTAAAATTGACTTTCAACAAGCAATCCAATATCTAGTAAAAGGCTCTGATCAGGCAGGGTTATAATGTCATTAAATGCTGCATTTGTTAATAGCTGCAAATATTTTCTTTCCTACTACTTAAGGGTGTTGAAAATCTTGTAAATGGGAGTGGAAATGAGCTACAAATGAGTGTATACACACTGTAGTGAAGTAATTCAGCAATTGCTGCTCCTATTTAAACTGAAAGAAAAATGTCAGCAAGGAAAAACTGGAAGAGAGATCCACGAAAC
>VYZW01019222.1:0-30543 GCA_013401315.1 Balaeniceps rex | reverse complement strand
CTTTTTTTTTTTTTTTTTCATTTGTTTGTTTGGTTTTTTTGTTTGGTTGTTTTTTTTAAAAGAAAAATCAAAGATTTGTTCTGGTTTTGAGAATTTGCAGGTAAATCAGTGATTTCCAAAGTCACTAGACACGCAGTCCTGAGCTGGCACAGCTGCAGCCAGGGTTATCCAGCAGGCATAAAGATTTCATAATGGCTTTCTGAGGGTTTTTAAAATTTATTTATTTTTAGACAAAGCTGCTCTGTTATGTGTTTGCTGGGTTAGAGTGAAAACTCCTCCCATAAGAGCTGGCCAGACAGTGAAGGTGGGAGCCAGCTGGGGTGGGAGAACCTCTGCAAAGCATCTCGGGATGCAGTGCAACCATGGGGATGAGGACAATGGATGTCCTACAGGCAGTGGGGAGTCAGTCAGTGCTCTGTGCCCAGTGCTTCCCTGCTCCCAGTGCAACAAGGCTGTCTCCAGCTGGGGTTACTGGAGACTCTGGAAACCTCTGCGCTGAGCAAATTAAGCAAACATAAACCATGTGCTCTAGGGGCGCTTCGGGGTGCTGAGTGTGGCTGTTAGCGCTGGAAGAGAGGTCTCCTTCCAGCTGGACACAGTGCATCTGGATGGGGAGAAGCTGCTGGACACCCGGACAGGGAACTGCCTGCCCTGAGCTGCAATGCTCCCTTTCCCTGAATTAACTTAAAACCACATCAGGAACTCAACAAACTCTGTTTTCCCTTGCTGGATATCGTTTTGCATTTTTGCTATGCTTAAACCATGGGATAATGCTTCTGTACGTGGTTACAAATCTGATAGAGCCCCCACTGAAGTACCTGCCTTCCTGAGGAGCTTAAGTAATACTTTTCAAAAAGCACTTCAGCGACCTTTGAATTTCCATGGAGCACTTGAGTACATGCGACCCGAGGCTTTGGTGTTATGAATCCAATTCTGAAAAAGACTGGAAATTGATTTATGGCTGTGTGAGATGTGCGCAGGCTTCGGAGACGTGGGAGAGATGATGACTTGTTACCTGACTCTGGAAATGCTTCAATGTTGGACCATCACCATGGGTACACCATCCATCCTGCGGCAGACCCACTCATGGTCTCACTGAGCACTTTCCACCATAAGAAAATGTGAGTTCGTGTTGAGCTGGGTTTAAAAATAAGTGTCTTTGCCAGTTTGGGAAGCCCGAAATACTTCAGTAAAAAGTGCTGATGCTGATGGGATCTGTTCATCTGACACTTATCTGGTGGCTTTGCTGTGCTCTCACACCTCTGGCTGTCTGCTTCAGGTCTGTAGTTATGTTCTTGTTAGCGTGGGGGTTTTTTGGGATAGGTGATGGAAACTCGCCTGCATTTCATGTCAGCCTTCCTTGGCATGTTAAAAAATACTTTCTTCTATTTGCCGTGACAGCAGGAGCTTAAATCAAATCTTAAATATCCATAAAAGTGTATTGGTTGTGGAAGACCCTGCTTCCTGGGGCTGGGAGGCAGTACCATGGCTGCTAGAAGGGACCATCTGATATTGCAAAATCCACAGAAAAATGGGACCTGGGACAAGGTAAGACAGTGAGGGAGCGAATCTGCTTGCGAGCAGCAGGTCTGTGAGCTCTGTCGAGGGCAGTGGAGCATCCTGCGGGCGCTGCTCCAGTTCCTGGCTTCGGTCCGGGTCTGGCTGTCAGAGTAATGTGTTGGTTGGCGAAGGCAAACTGGGGCATATCAAAACAGCTCACAAACCTGTATGGAGTTAAATTCATATGGTTGTATTTGGAAAATGGCCCTGAAGCCTGAATATTTATTTTTAAGGAAATCTCTCAAGCCGTGTTTCAGGATAACTTGTTTTCCAAGTAACCTTACACTGTCTAAGGGGAGGGAGGAGAAACTGCTGCAAAGCTGGGTTTTTGGTGGGTCTCTGTGTCCTGCTGCCAACCTGGCTGGAGGGCTGATTCTAAGAAAGCCGAGCAACCTTTGCAGAGAGTCAGATGCTGCCCATGAGCTGAGCTTGCCGGGGGAGGATAAATTACCCAAATATACTGCTCCAGAGAGCTTGGCCGAGCCTGTGAAGGAGGCAGCAAGTGACATGAAAGCCAAGGGCTGCAGGGATGTGGGTGAGGATTTACAGCATGAGAGTCACAGCCCTATGCACTGGTTACCTGGGACTTAGCATGGCCTTTTGGATGCTTCCTTTGCTTAATTTCTTTTTCCCCCTAAAAATGAGGGAAGGAGACGGCATCATGGGGAGCTCCCTGTCTGCTGTGGGAGGCAGCTGATGTTGCTGCACGCCCAGCATGTACAATCCAGAGCTGCATTCCCAACCTCCTGGACTCTGGGATTGAGGGGAGAAGAGATAGCTGCATCTTCCTGGAGGCTCTGAGCCATGGCTGGGGCTGAGAATATTTTTTTTTTTTTTCTTTCTAACTTTATTTTTAGACCCAACCCTGACGGTGCAACGTCAGAGCTGCTGCTGCTTGCCCAAAGACTGACTCAGATTGGGCTGATGCCCAGGTGAAACAGCTCATGAATCCAAGGCTGTGCTGTCCTGGTGTTTCAGTCTGCCATGGGAGATGATGTCATGGTCCTGGGCTCAACAGCAGCGTTTGGAGAAGACAACTTCTTCTCCCAGCTGCATGTAGCTGCATCATGGCAGCGATGGGCACTCTACAGCCCCTGTGTCTCACTGGTGCTTTGCACCATTCAGGTGGGGAAAATCATGTTCCCTGAAGGCAGAGGTGGCCAAGGGCAGCAAGGATGCCTTGACTGCACCAAAACCAGCTTCTGTGGTGTCTCCACCCTGCTCACACCAGCTACTGGCAGGGTGCTGGTGCAGCAGCATCACTGCTTGGTGCTGCAGGCTGGTCATGGTGCTGGTGGGAGGGTGTCAAGTCCCCAGGACCTTGCTGTGACATCTATTTTATGTTCCTAAGTGAGGAGACTGCAAAGGATCATCCCTTGGAAGGGGGGTATGTGTGTGTGTGTGAGTGACTGGTGTGTGTGTGCTCAGCTTTAATCCCACTGAGCAGCTTCAAGTGAGAGATGTCAAACCCAATAGCCAAGTGTCCCCCACCACACGTGCCACCACGCTACCCCTCATGAGAGGACCTGTGATGCTGCAGAACCTGGACAAGACAGCTCATCTCTGCAGGACTCCTTTGGATCAGAGGATGCCCTTCTCCTCCTCCAAGCACTTCACCCTAGCTCTCCCAGGCAGATCCCATATCTCTGAGTGGCCCCAAGAGTTCACAAGAAATCAAACATTTTGGACATGTAGATGAAGTGAAAACTTATATCCCAGGGAAAGAGTGAACACACATCCATGCACATGCAGACTGCACAATGCCCATCATGGAAACTCTACAGTGGTTGAGTGTACCTCCTCCAGGTCGAAAAGAGCAAATCTTTAATTTCTATGACACCAGCAACAAATCAGTGTGGAGGCAACATCATCGCTGGTGGATTTGGCACAGTTGTCCCCGTAGGTAAGGGCAAAGGAGCACCAGGGCTTGCAGCAGCCTGTTCCTATAGGAGACGGTTTGACTCCCAATTTTTGCGTGGATGCCAATTGATTTTTGCCAACTGCTTATGACTTTTTTTTTATAAAACTCTCAGTCAGGATCTCTCACTACTTGGACACCACAGCAATGGCCATGAAAACCCCCTCTGTTAATTTGTCTGGCAAACCTTGGACTGGAACCTGTACGTTTGGGTTCAGCCCAAAGTTGGTGCCCTGTAAGACCCGTGAGCTCCTTCTCCTTGGCCGTGACATACCTGAATTTTATTCCAAACTAAACAACCACGGATGCCCGAAGTAGAGAGTCCGACTCAGAAATCCTTGCAAGACTTAAACTAAGAATTAAAGAGAAACTATAACTTTGGGGAAATGTAATTTGAGTTACATTTCCTGGCTTTTTTACCCCCTTGAAAGCAATACAGAGATTAATAGAAGATGGCTTGCTTGCAGGTTTTTGTGGATCATGCTCTATGAAAGGGCAAGAATAATTCTCCCTGCCATAACCCCCCCCCCTTCCCCATTGGATGGTTAAAACCACTATTAGAAAGAGTTATTAAATCCTGTAGGTTTTAGGGTAACTCCATTAGCTGCATTGCTATTACATCCTGTAGGATTTTCCCGCAGGGTACAGTTTCTCAGGGAGCTTGTACCATGTACACTGACACTTTGGCATCTACAAAAGCCAAAATAACACCATTTCTTCTCTTGCATAATGGGGATTTTATCTCCCTTTTTATTTTCTTCTCTCTCCAGCTGTTTCAGAAGTGCCCTGAGGTTATGCCCAGATGCTGATACCATCATAAGCTTGGGCAGAGAGATGCAACAGGGCGTATGGTGTATGTGTGGGCTTTCCCCTTCGGCAGCAGGGCTGCTTGCCCAGGTGGGTGGGCTTACATGGGGTAAGGCTGCTTGCTAAGCACAGGGCATGATCAAAGCAAGTGTACAATGCATGAAAAAGCTGATTTTTTTTTTTAAGTTATTTTTATTATTTTTGCTGTGCCGTTCCATGCTAATGTGATCTGTGCAAGCTTGGGATAGCCAGCTCCTTGGGGGATCACCATATGCCTATTACTGGTTTTCTACCCTCCCACCATAGTTCAAGCCTGATTAATCCCTCAGTGGTGGCAGGATGCATCCCTGTGATGATGTGGATGCAGATGATGCAGTCAGCAACAGGAGCTGGGTCCCATTGCTGCGGAAACCCCAGTGCCTCTAGGTCCCAGCACATCACCTTGCCCCATAGCACCAAGCCTTGCTGCAGTGCTCACCCCAGCACCCAAATTTGTCCCCCTGGCCAAAGTCATCTGGGTTACCATGGAGCCTGGAGGGGCTTTGGCTGCTGCCCAGAGGCTCTGAAGACACCAGACGGGGAACTTAGTGAAAAGCAGGTGGCAGAGATCAAAAGGAGAGTTCAGCCCTTACCCTGTGGGGTTTCCCTTAACCTCTGGCAGACAACATCAGGTCAGCTGCTTTTTTTTATTCCCTTAGCCTTTGCTTTTGTTCTTTGTCTCTATCCTGCCATCCCTGACAGAAATCACAGCCATTCATCCACAAATGCAGGGGCCTGAGCTGGGGGGACACCTCAACTCCAGGCATTTCTCAGCGTGGATAATATTGTTGCAGCACTTAAAGACTATCCGAGCAGAGAGCTCTGCAGGAAAGCAGGCTCCAAATGGCTTAAATGCTTTATATTAAGGCTGGTGGACAAGGCATTGATCCTTTCCAGCTCTGTGTCGCAGGTGCCTTCCCATGCACTAGCATGGGTTTTGAATTTTTTTCCTCTTCTCTGGCTTTTTTTCAGGTTTTCCTCCTGCATCAGGCAGCTGTAAGCAGCTCTGTTTCAAAATGACCAGCAAATATCCTGAGCCCATGAAATCCTCATGCAAACTCCTCCTGAGCTTCCTGGCCAGCCCGATACTGGAGATGAGGGACATCTTCCCAGTACAAACCTCCCAAGCAATGGCATCTGAAAGCCAACCATTGCAGTTTCCCTTCAAGGCTCTATTGCCTTCCTTGATTTCTATTACATGACAGTGCTCACAGGTTTTCCAACCCATTATTTATCAGGGCTGGAACCTCTGCTGATGAGAAAAATGGGAGGTTTTTCTACCAACTTCCCCGGGCAGCCACGGCTGGTTAGTCATTAGGGGCTCTGTGCACATGTTCATCCTGAAGTCAGCCAAGTTTCTCTTCCAATTTCCCCTCCTATCCTTCACCCTTGTTCCCTGTTTTCCCTCTGGGAGACCTGTTGTAGTGTATCTTTTTTCCCCTGTATCTAGCAGAGTTTGATTTGGCGACCAGCCAGGAGAGAAAGGACTTGCAATTGCTTTGTCCTTTGGTGGGTTAGGTTATTTTGACTTCATGGTTTTCTGTTGGGAAAGCGATTAAGAAGAAAAAGTCCCATCTGTGACTGAAAATGGACTTTTGGTGATAAAAAATGTCCCTAGATTATCTCTGAGGCCAGTGCAATCTCCTGCATTCTTCTTTTTCTGTTTTTTTTTTTCACCCTTTCCTTTATATATATATATTTTATATATAATTTTTTTTTGTTAGACCTTCTATTTATTTCTCAGGTGCTTGCGCATTTGAAGGACATTTCTTCTCCCCTTCTTCTTGGGCATGTGCAGATGGTACTCTAAACCCATTAAACCCTGTCCCCTAGAAGCAGGGGCAGAATCACAAAGGGTTTTGGGGAGCTCTGGGTGAAACAAGCAGAGACATGGCTGAGGGAAAGGCTGGTGGAGACAGGCTCACCGTCTTGGTGGTTTGTAGGTGAGGAGTTGAGAAATGCTCTCAACTGTTGTTGAGTTGGGGATTGGCAGAACCAGAGGCATTTGATGTGTATGGGGGGGTCCTCGCTGTGGGGAAGTTGGGAACCCCTTAATAAGGAAAGGCACCTCGTCATGCCAGCTTGCTGTCAAAGTGAGGAGGTGCCATGTATCTACAGGTGAACAGAAGAAAGGCCAACAAATTGCAGAAAAAAAAATAGGTGGCGAGATCAGAAAAGGGATGAGAAAGCAAATAATAAGATGAACACATCTGTACCCACATGCTCGAGCACGGGAAATAAAAAGGCTGACGTAGATGTCTTAGTACCTTGCTCAGACTAAGGCTTAAATAGAATTACAGGGACTTGGTGGGATGAATGGGACCCAGTGTGGCTTACTGGAGAAGAGCAAGCTGGGAATGAAGGAAAGGAGTGCACCAAGAACAGTATGTACTTGTCCTAAGGGTTAACAAGGGGCTGGAAACAGGCTACTTCAACATGGGTGACTTGAAAGGAGTGAAACAGTGGTGGGACAGACCTCATGTGAGTTATGAGAAGGAGGTGAGTGAGTGTGAGGGGCTCTTCAAACCCAGGGTACCTCTGCATGGTACAATGTGGCGGTAATGGCATCTTAAACTCCACCAACATCTCTTGGGAGAGCACTACAGGAGGATAGAGCCATTCAGTTCTTGCAGAACAATCTCCAGTGGGCTGTCAAAGGCAGTGCAAAAACCTTTTGTAAATGCACAGGAAGGAGGAGAGCTGAGGAAAGCCCAAGCATATTGCTTAAATGGAGGAGGAAAACTAAGGGATTCAGCATGGGCTTTACTTCAGCCTTCCCTCACACCCAGCTAATTAGGACAGGATGGTTATACTGTGCAGGACCCCAACTCAGACAGGGGGGAGAAGACCTTCTAGGGTATTTGGATCAGTTGGGTGTGCTTCTGTTGGCAGGGCCTGCCAAAATCTGCCCCCCAGGCCTACTTCCAGAGCTAACCCAACCTTGGAAGTGTGAGGGTTTCTCCAACACTGCAGGAGCCCAGGGCAGACTGAGAGCTGCAGTGGGGCAACCCCAGGAGTTAGAGGCTTCAAAATAGGGAGCAATGCAAGAAGAAGTTATTAAGCAATCAATTTGTAACAACCTGGAGGATAATGAGGTTAGAAAGTAACAACTGCCACGGGTTTGTCAAGAACAAATCAAGTGAGACCAATCTAATTTTCTTTTCTGACAGAATAACTGGGTTCATGGATAGGGAAGCAGTGGCAGACGGGCTAGGACTTGGCTGGTGTTGTGTGGCAAGCAGCTGTGGGAGGGTGACCTGCTCTTCCGGAAGTGTTGGGGTCCTTGGGCTGAGCTTCAGAGGGAGGTGAAGAGCAGATGCATTGCACAGGAGTGAAAATGAACACCTCAATGCATGATGCCATCAACTGCTTTCTGAATTGTCCCCCTACGGTAGTGCCTATGTCACTGCAAGTTGATGTGCTTGCTTGTGTGTGTCCAATGCTGCAAGGACCAGCCCTGCCCTTGCTAATTCCCTCCATGGTCATCAGCTGGTCCCCATCACTGTCATCTCTGCTGCAGTGGCTCCTCATCCTTGCCGTGGGCTGCCCTCACTGGGGGCATGTGGCCACCACTAGCTGCTTTCCCCCACTCCATCCCTGTCTCCTGGGTTCAAGAGCCTGAAGGGCAGCCCTGCCCTAAAGCAAACCTCACAGGACTTGCCCAGGTCATTTGTCACGGTGCTTTTTATGGTCTCCTCTGCATTGTACCTCGTGCTGCAGCACAGCATCCCCCCTTTCCCAGGATCTGCACCTCCACCTTGCATCTCCAGGGACTGCGGTCCTGCCGTGCTCATTGCGTGGCTGCATTTGTCTTAACGATTGACCCCTTCAGTTATTATTAGCCTCATGGTCACCTCCAGCACTGCCTGTCATGACGAATTAGAAATAGAGTCCTCTCTGCATCATAGTCCTCATTAAACCAACCATCCCTTCTACCTGCCGCAGTTGTCACCTCATTATAACTCCATTACCTTTAACAACAACTCCATTACCATCCATTATCTTTCTTACCATCTCCTTTATAAGGCTGTTATCTGCACCTCCTCCTTTACAGCCATCCCCTCCTCAATTACGATTCCATTATCTTTATTACCACCCCATTACAGTCATAATTATTCCCATTACAATTTTGAGATCTGCGTCTCCATCCAGACAAGTCGGTGTCTCCATCAGCCCCATCACCAGCAGCACGCCTTTCTCGCTCAGCGCTACTCATTGCCTGGCGCAGTTACCGCCACCTTCCCTGCATTCGTAATTATCCCCATACCAATGGTTGTATTTTAATTATTTTTCATTACAGTTTTACAGACTTTTGCTGTTATTGCTTCCTTTATCAGCCATTCTCCTCTCCCTGAAGTATCATAGTTGGAATGGGTACCGGGGTGTGAGCTCAGACTCAGTCAGTGATATTGTACTGATTTGCACCAGCCCTGAGCAGGTACCTTCACCCCATCGCTGTCCTCCATTGCAATTCTAGCATTTAATCTGTGTTGCAGCCCTAATTACTGACATTATCTTTCTGTTATCCTTCAGCTCATCTCCGTCGCAGCTTCCCTGACAGGCACGACCACCTCCTCCAGCTGGCCGTACTCCTCCTTGTTTGCATGGAGGAACATCCCTGACCCTCTCTTATTTTCCATACCTAGAGCTGGACAACAGCTATAGACACCATTTATTCTTTTTAATAAAAAGAATATCTGTGTGATATTAGTGGAAGAAGTGTTTTTGTTGCAAGGGTACTCTCTTTCATAAATTCTCGTGGTCCTGCCCTGAGCACCACATCCTGTGAGTGTTGCTCTCCCCTTGTCAGCTATGTTATGGTTTCAGCTGTGCTGCCAGACCTGCCTGTGCTCCCCCCAAAACACCTTCATCTTCCAGAAACACCCTGATAACTCAGGAGCAGTGTTTGTCAGCTCTTTCATCAGCACAAAGAGGAGGGAGAAAACATCTTGGCTGGCACAGGGTGGGTTTCACCAGTGCTGCACCCCTCGCTCTGTGTTGGGGTCTGGCGGCATTGCATCACTCCTGATCTGATGGGAGTGATGCAAGGTACAGCATGGTGCTAAGGGCATCATAGACCACATCTCATTGGCTAATCACAGCCCTTCCTCCGTGCACAGAATATCATGGACTAAAGATACAAATTGTGCATCTAAAACTGGTGCTGAGATGGGCATGAATGTTGCTCCATCCCGGGGGCAATGACGGAGCTACCTGGTGAGAAAAGGACAGGGAGAGCCTCGATGCACCCACGCAGAGCAGGGTATCATTTAGGGTACCACAGAGGAGCAGGGTATCATTTAGTGTGCCACGGAGGAGTAGGGTACCATGCAGCTGAGGACAAGCGCTGTGCCAGCAGGTCCGGAGCCTACGCTCCTTGAGAGGACGTTGAGAGATTGGAGTGGTTACAGAGTGAGTTGCAAAACTCCCCAAGGATGGTGAAACTGCCAGCTTTAGAAAGCTCGGTCTGCTTAGTTTATCACAAAGATTGAGAGGTGACTTCATGTCTTCCTATAAGAACTGTCAAGGCAGGGAAATACTAAAGAAGGTACTAAAGAGCTCTTTACGGCGGCGGGGAAAGGCAGAGTGGGAGCGATGGCTGGGACCTAAGGCAGGCAAGTTTGGATGACTGATGCAGCACATGGGGTTTAAAGTGAGAGTGATGCCCATTTCCAGCAGCTCCAGGAGGCTGCAGGAAAGGGTGCAATGAAACAGCTCATGAGCGATATTTCCTCGCGCCCCTAAACCCTATTGGTCTGCAGGCGATGCTTGGCAGCGGATGAACTGGTAACGGCTTGCAGGTAATTAACATCTCTGGTGTAAGAGGGGATGTAGCTCATTTTCGACACCCCCCACCCCCCCCCCCCCCGTTATTTCCCACAATCGATAAGCTTCATGAATAATGTATCCCACAGGGGGGGAAAACTGCTACCTTGCGCTTATCAGATTTTGTGTTCTGTTTGGTTTAGCAACGCTAGGAGGTAATACAGCTCAGAGGGAAAAATAAAAGGTATAAATAAATAAGGGAGTGAGGGGGGCAGCCCTGTGCTGCTGCAACCCCCCGAGATGCAGCTGGGGGCACCAGGAGGGGAAAGCTGATTAAAAGCTAATGAAGGGGGAGCGAGCTGTCATCCAGGCATGCCATGAACGGGGCAGGTAACAGCCCCCAGTGCCATGCTACAGACTTTGGGGGAGATTTTCCTAATTCTGGCTTGGTTAAAACAGACCAGAGAAGGGTAAGCAAAGCAGTTAACATCCCCCTCCTGTTATTTCTTTGCTTCGGTGCTTGTAAAGGCACCTGACACAGCTGAGCCTGGTGCAACCCATGGGGCAGTGCCCTCCCTGAGGGGCACGGGGACAGCTGGCGCTCTTGCTTGGCCATGCCATTCCCACAGGGATTTTGTGAGAGCACTTAAGCACCCAGCGATGCCCTCTCCACACCTTGGCGTTTGCGTGGGAAAGGCTGAATATAACACAGGGTGGCAGGAAATTTAAGCTCTTTTGGGGTCAAGGGGAAGGATTTGACTGAAGAATTGGGAAGCAGCAGCAGGGTGGAGACTGGCTCTCCTGGCTTTTGGTTTTAATCCATAGCCACAGGTTGCCTCTTAAAAAGCATAAACTGGGATTGCCCAAGCAAGCAGCCCGAGAGCTGCCTCGCTGCCATGACCTGCTGCTGACTCGAACCTATACCTTGTTTTTTTGAATAAATAAAAGCAAGGACTTGGCAGAAAGCAGGCAGCATGGTGGCAAACACCTTCAGGATTCAAATAACACCCCCAGTAAGCCCTTGCTAGCAGGTTTGTGCTGCTGAGGCTGCTCACTGAACATCTGGAGCAAGAACATCTGGGAATTTTTATAAATTAGAAGGAAACACAGGTTCCTCTGCTGTAAAATGCAGAATTATGATACACAGCAGTAGAGCATGGAGGTTTTTACAAGCTTCGAGGTGCTGGAAATTTTTGGCGAGGCCAGTACATGATTCTGGGGTTGAACCAGGGCAGTCCTGCTTTTCACAGAGCCCCTTGCAAGGGTCTGATCCTGCTGCTTGGCAGCCTTCATCCCCTAATGGCAGGCAATTTCCACTATGCATGGATGACTGTGGACTGCAAATAACCCATCACCTTCCGGCTGAGATCTGGACCAGGCAGAACAGCTTTTACCACCCCCCCCCGCATTGCAAATGGCAGCTGGGGATGCTGGTCCCCCAGGAGGGGTGAGCTGGGATGCGCTGGGCTGGGTGAACGTGGTTAGGAGCAAGCACGCTGCAAACCGCTGGGCTGAGAAGGGAGCACCTTGGGGAGTCTTCAAATGCAGCTTAATTACATTAGCTATACACCAGCCGAGGGGATAATTTACTGTCTCCAGACAGATGCTTTACTCCTTGCAAGATGAAAACAAAAGTGAGCGCAGCCCCATGCAGGCGCTGCCATGCCAGGGGACTCTTTGGTCCCCAAGCATCTCCGACAGGTCAAGAACTGCTGCCGATAGCGCTGGTGTTTCCTTGCAAAGCATCAGCCCTGGGGGCTTTGCTGGCAAGCAGGTTTCTACATGTGCCTGGCCTAGGAATACCCATGTATGGCCCTACCTGTAGGAGTAAGTTATCATCTGCTCAGCTGCTATCTAGGGGTTGGGTTTGCTCCCCGCTGCCCCAGGGAGGGTGTTTTTCGGGGCAGCATGGATGCTCGCTGCTCCCTGCCGGCTGGAAAGCTTTGCTCTGGAGCTTGACCATTCAGCTGTTTCATGGTTTAAATTTCAAGCTTTGTGGGGCTGGCACCTTCTCCTGGTCTGATTTTTCCCCCAACCCATCACCAACCCACCAGAGCAAAACTCAGCCCCCCAGCGACTAAACCTTGCTCACCCCGGGGACATGCTGCACTGGGAGCAGCATTGCATTGCGAGGACCGATGGGAGCCAGCATATCCCCATCAGCGTATGTCTCCATCACCGTATCTCCAAAAAAATCCCAGCTTTCCAGGCTGATGGGGTTGGGGCCTGTTAAAGCTGTCCAGCCCCCCCTCACGGCTGCTCCAGGAGCTGGAGCCCAGATGGTCTGAACAGATTACTGCAGCCTCCGGGACTATCCATCCCGGGCACTTTGGCAGGCCTGAATTCCCTCCAAACGACAAAAATAAATAAAATCTCTCAGCATTAAATGCCGGGAAGCCCATGAAAAAGCTGTGTACACAATGAAAACAAATATACGGTTAAATAACGTCTCTAACAGTATTTCTGTAAAACGCCTCTCTACATAAAGCCAAGTGAAAGGCTTGCTCTGTCCTGATTAACCTCAGTTGGGGAAGATTGTCTGTATCAAATCATTACCATCAGCTGATTAAAAATGAATTAAACCGAACAGAAAACAATTCCCAAAACATCCTCTCTCCTTTCCAATTCAGGGCCAAAATAAAAATAACAATAAACCCTATAACACCCAAGAGCAAAGCAGCCCTAAGTCACCACAGCCTGAGGATGAAGCAGGTGATGGGTATGTGGGATGGGATGGGATAGGATGGGATGGGATGGGATGGGATGGGATGGGATGGGGGGGGCCTGGCCACGGTCACCCCACGGAGAAGTGGCAGGACCACATGTAAGGGTCATAAGGAATAAAGGGGATGCTGATACAGATTAATTAAAATAACCCAAGCGAGCTACCCAGTCCTTTGCCTCTTGAACAGACCCCTTTTTTGAAGGTCCGGAGTCAGCTAAAGTGACTTTTTAACATCTCTCTCTTATTTTTGTTTTATTTTTAGGAAGCCAAACAGACCCTTGTGGTCAATATGTCCAAAGGGAAGTGCAAAGTCACAAATCTCAAGTGTCAGCCGGATAAATCCATCCCAATGGGAGCGTGCTCCAGCACTGAAAGCCAACGGGGGATGCTCTCTTTCACACAGCAAAACCCCATCCCAGCGTGTTTCCAGAGAAAACATCCCCAGCAGCATCACTGGTGAGTGCTGAGGAGAAGGAAACAGTGGGCAAACCCTGTGTCTGGTCCTCTGCACAGGCACCCTCCCCCACTGGAGCAAGTTCCCAAGGGAAGGAAAGCCTCCGAGTAATGGAAAGGCCTCAAATATTCCTTCTCCTGCTACTTATTTTTCAGTTGTTTCCATTTTCTCAATTATTTTCTCAATGACTGCGTAGCAATTGTTGGGTCCCATCAGGACCCATCAGCCAAGGTGCTCCAAGGTCCTCCCCATCTTGGGGTTGAACAAGAGGCATCCTAAGATAGAGCAATGAAGGAGAAAGGTCGCAAAATTTTTGGGGTGGGGGGGTGCATCCTGCACTGAAGCTGTGCTAGTGACACTTCTGTGATGTCCCCATGGTCCTCCACATGAGGCAGCCAGAGAGTTTCAGGTCTTGGGGTAGGGCTGCTGGCAAAATCCACATTGCCAACGCTTCTTGGACAAAAACCCACCGTGTTATGAAGGAGAGTCTAATTGTTAACTCTAATTACAAAGAGGAGTAAATCACCTAGATTATCTTATTTTTTGGCCTTCGCCAAGTGTCTTTGATATAATAAAGAAGAATAATTGACAACCAAAGGGACCCGCCATCCTGACACTTTAACGACAGCCTATTTTGAGACACCAGAACTGCAACTCAGCGGTTCTAGAAGTCATAAAAACTGTTGTTAAAACTACTCTCTGTCCAAACAGTTGTAAAAACTTGTCTCCAACAATGAGGGGAGCACAACTGCTTGGGGGTGCCCTGGGGTGTGGGTATCCCTGCTAGGACCAGTCCCCGGGAAAAGATGACCATCCCCCATCACCATCAGCATCCGACCCCATGGGATGCGTGGGGACCCAATGGCTGCATAGGAGAGCAAAGCATCACCAGGGTGGGATTTTTCTCCACCCCAGCCATGCCATAAAAAGAACATTTAATCCCCTTGCTGGTGGCAGGGAGAGAGGGGAGTGAGCCATGAGCAAAGCAGGGCATGGTGAGGCTGCGGTAGGGGAGGCTTGCTCCTCCATGAGACATATGGCCATCAAAAATGCCTTTATGGATGAACAAGATTTTCTGCTTTTTGCTCTGCCCCTCTCCAGCTTTCCAACACCTGGACATCCCTGCATCTTCCCTGCAGTGCTGGCACCCTAAAACCAGCAGAAAACCCCACTATGAGTGTTAATAGGAGCAGTGTGCATGCTATCCAGGTATGCATATGTATTTTGGAGCATCCTTTTGGGTGCAAGGTGATGCAATTAATAGTGCAGCCCTGTCAGGGGCTCATTAAGGATCGAGGGAAGGCAGCGTGGTGCTGGGTTACGGTGCCTGGCTGCTGCTGGGAATTAGCACTGAGGTGCCATTCGCTTTGTTTTGAATAGCTCTTTCAACTCGGGCTGTAAAATTAATGTCTGAGCAGATAGCTGGGAAAATAGGAAGCCGTATAAAGCAACTTGGCACTTGCGGGGGAATTGAGATGAGCTGCATTTGGGAGATGCTGGGTTTTGATTATATTTCTTTCCCCTCCAGAGACGCTGAGCACCCTGGCACGGCAGATACCACATCTCTATCTCTCTGCCCCATGCCCCCAGCTCTCCCTAACACCCAGCTCCCCGGTACTGCTCTCATCTTGCTGCTTATTTATCCACCTTGCTTTTCTCGCGATTCCCCCATTCCTTGCATCTTTATCTAGCCCTCCGGCCACTCAGCCCCTGCTTTATTCACTGTCTCTCCTGCCCAGCCTCTACCTTGTGCTCCTGGTTAGAGCTTCACCTATTTATATTCTTAACCTTTGCCTCTCTTTCCTCTGTCTCTTTAATCCACGCATCAATCTTGTTTATGGCCTCCATCATGCTGCTCATCTTGGGTGCATTGCCGGTGAGCTAATACAGCCCCATCTCTGTACCCTCTCTCCTAAACTATCCTCAGCCCTAGCTCCTCCACACAGCAAAGTGTGATGGAAGACGACCCTTTGGCACAGGAGCACGAGATGCAGGAGCTCAGTATCCCACCCTGGGGATGCTTCCCCTCCCCGGCACACTTTTTGTCCAATTTTTGGGGTTAGGCTTTGCCCTGCACATGGGCATCAAGAAACCTGCAGCTGGCGAACAGTACCCAACATCCTGTATCCCTTTGCCCTGGGATGCTTGGGACCTTGCCAGCCCGCAGAGGACAGCAGGTTTGGGGAGAAAGCTCACATTTCAGTGATGCTGTCAGATTGGTACCCGGGGCAGCTTTCCCAAGCTTCCCGGCAGCTGAAATTCAAGCCCGGAGGATCATCAGCTGAACATCCTCAATACATCGCCCCGTTGCTACACCCTGCTGGCTGCTCTGGCACTGAAGCTCCGCACTTTTCCTTGGCCTCCCTATTCCCACCCCATCACTGCATCCCAGAAAGTTGCCTCGCATGGCTCTGCCTGTATTTTTTCCACCTCCTCTCCCTCCCTGGAGGGTGGGAATTTTCCTCTTGCTGATTCACGCCTCTGTTGCGTCATTTTTTTTCAGCGCTGACGCTGGCTGTGCTCACCCCAGGGAAAGGCTAAAACCCGAAGCTGCTGCTTCAGGGACTGGCCCTCTGCCAGCCATGTGCTGCTGACTCAGCCAAAAACCTGCACCTGTGCTGAGCAAATCCAAACCTCTCCCACTGCTGGGGTCAAATAAGGGAAATTTCACGCGTTCATTTTCTCCCTGCTGCCCTATCTCCAACCCTGTGCTCCCAACCAAGTCTCCATGCTGGGAACAGCACACCTCAAACTTCAAAAAAAGCCTTTTTTAGTATACAAATCCCCTGGCTCTTCCCTCTGAGCTGTTAAGGTGGCAATAAAAAGGTCGAGGGGTTGTTCATGGCCCCACAGGCATCACCTGAACCCTTGGTGGGGTGGAGCCATTTGCAGCCCTGGAAGGGTTTTGGGGAGGGGGAGCATCCAGATCCCCCCCCAGCCACCTTTTTTGGGGGTTCAACATCTGGATTGGGTGTTCACCTCTGCTCATTCCTCCTTGCAACAGTCATCGCTGGGGATTTACCCCTCCCCTCTGTTTCCTTCCACCTCCCTCTACATCGTGCCCCAGATGGAGCCATCCCTTGCAGAGGGGTCTCTTGCCCAGTGGGACCAGCAATGACCCAAGGATGCTCAGCCAAATGGAGCATCTCATGGCACAGCAGGCACTTTCGATGGGCTTTGCCACTTGTGTCCCCCATGGTCCCCGTGGCCATACCAGGGACATCTTCCCTTTCCCCCATCATCCTGGAGAGCCCAGAGGATAATGAGTGAGTCACGAGTCCTGCAGTCACAAAGTCAGGGTGGCTTTAGCTCTGGCTGCTCTGCCGTGGTGCAAATTACAGGGAAATGGGGAATTTGGCATTCAGCTGCAACGCCATCATTAGGGATAATCAAGAGGCACCCCTAATGGGGATGTGGCTGCGGGGTGCAGGGAGGCAGGGGGTGGAATAAGAATATAGTAATTACTGAGTAGTTACAAAGTAACTAGAGGGGATTAAGGCTCCTGGCCTGAGATGTAGCGGGGTGGCACTTGCAGCCATGGGCTTGGGACACTGCGGGGCACCAGCATGGCCACCCTGGGGACTGAGCATGCACAGGGGGATGCAGGCAGCTGCCAGGCTGCCTCCACCCCAGCAAACAAGAAGTTAAAGCTTTTTCTGATGTGAGCAGGAGCTATTTACTGGGACCAGCTCCCGCTGGACGCCAGAAGCTGGAGATCTGGCTCTGGGCTTGTCCCACGTGCAATTTTTCACACCAAATACACCAGGGCATAACTGAAAGGGTCTCCCCACCCCCTCCACACTCCCCTTTCTTTGCATTAAAACATTTGTTTCCAAGTGACGGTGAGTAAAAAAGGAAAGGAGAAGAAGGGGTGCAGCTCCCTGGAGATGATGTTCAGGGAAGGGCTGGTGGTACCCCCAGGTGACACGAATTGGCAGCACTTCTGCCAGGCTGAGCCCAGGGCTTCCGGCAGCCTCACCTCTAGGGGAGAGCAAAGGGCTGAGAGCTTTGCTCTCTGCAAAGCCCTGGAGATGATGCAGCAAGGCGAGAAGCTCCCTTGCTAGGGACAACCCAGCACTGGCCATGTAATTGGGGTGTCTCAGGTGCCGTCACCCACCGAGCCCTAGGGATCCCCGCAACTCAGGAGCGGAGCCCAAGCCAGCAATTAACTGCATTTGTGCCTCCAATCTCATTTGGAGAGTATGCTTTTATCAAGGTCAAGCGGCTGGAATGTATTTCTGTAGCTGTCTGCAGGATTTGGGAAGAAATCTCCTCCAAAAAAGCTGATTTTTCACTCCAGTTTAATTTTCAGCCTGTTGAGGATGGCCAGTGGTCCCTCCTGAGTCTGCTCTGGTCTTGGTCAGGAGCATCCCAAAGCATCCCACCCTCGGAGGCAGGAATTATCCTGGATGGCTGTCAAGGTCTGGGCACAGCCACGTCAGTGGCTTAGTGGGATCCGAGGAAGGATTAGACACTGAAGGGGATAACAAGAGAGGATAAAACCTTAGAGGAGATAAAAGCCCCTGATGCATTGGGGCATGAGGCAAATACTAATTGCCCAGGGTCAGGGAGGCAGTTTCCCTCCAGAAGGGTGATTTATGGTCACGGGTGGGATGTTGTCAGCATGTTGGTGTGGCCGCATCCCGCAGCCAGCGCTGTTCCCTAGAAGCAAAGCCAAGGTTTTCCCCATTTTGGGTAGAGAGGTATGGATGTTCATGTGCAAAAAATACTTGTAAGTGAAAATAAGTTTGAAGAAAGCATCCCCAGTTTGACATCAGTTAATGGTGTCAATTCATTTTGACATGAATTTCAATTTATACCCCAAAGAATTAGATCTGCTCTAATTCCCTTGGTGTCCCATTTAATACAACCCTGAGTGTTGGTATCAACTGGGTAAATGATGAATCCCACTGGTTTCTGCGGTGGGGTGTTCCCCAAATACACTTATTTTAGGAGGAGGGAAGCCCATACTGGACTGGGTCTCAGCAGCCTCCTCTATGCCAGCTCCGCAGGTCCCATGCAGGCATCCTCCCTCCCGGCAGGAGCAGGCAGCAGGAGCGGGCAGCCTGGATACAGGCAGAGGGATGTGCCACCCACCGCAGCTCCCTCTGCCTCCGTGAGCCAATTTGGGGTTCCTCCCGTCTTGTCCCAGCTGATGGAGGACTGTCCCACGAGGTCGGTGGCATGGACCACGCGCCCCAACATGATGAGAGGTCTGTCTGCACTGGGTGCAGTGGAACCCAAACTCCTGGGGGCCAGAAATAAAAGCCACTGGTGCCAACCCGCTGTGCTCAGTGGCCTCATGTCAGGCAGCAGCTTATTAAAAGGCTATCAGTGGCCAGGCTGCCGCAGGCCATATGCTGAGGGAGAGGAGCCAACACCATTTGGGCATGGTTTGGGGGGGTCCCTCTGCCTGTCCCATTGGTGGTGTGGGTCAGACTCTTCTCCACATCAGTGGCACTGGGGGGGTCTGCACAGGGCTGGATGGCTTCAAATCAGCGCTGGGGAGGTAAGGACCAGCACTGGGATAGGAGGGCAGGTCCTCCACTGCTCTGCAGCATGGTCCCTGACTGCACATGGCAGTGGCATCATCACCCTGCCTCAAATCCCACTGAATCTGGGAATAGAGCGTTTCACTGGTGCTGGGATGGGGTTTACACATGCAAGGATCGTCATCCACAGGCTGCTGAACAGGATCCTAAACTCTCCCCGTGCCCAGGCAGGCTGCACAGGACCTGGGTACAAGCGAGCCTGCCAGCAACATGCATACATGCGGGATGCAGCGACAGCGCACGCATCCCCTCCTCCAGCTGTATTTGAAATCATCAATATAATGCCTTATTCTTCTCTTCAGCATGATCAGCCCCATCTCTGCTCTGCTTTGTCTGGACTGGGGCAGAAAAGAACTTTGCTCCCGCCTGAAGGGAGGCACACGCCTTCCCCAGCTCCCAGGTGATACTCATCGGGATGCTCATCCTACTGCTTACACAGGACCCACGTGCACAACACCCCAGTGACATTAGAAATCCGGTTTTCCAGCCGAATCTTGCTCTCCTGTCAGCTTCATGGGATCCCGTACCAGGATTTCTCCTCCGATTATGCTGGGACCCGAGGGGATGTGCAAGGGCAGGACTGAAAGACAGCGCTACTCCTACCTAAGAGCTGAAATACGGACCGAGGGTGAAATACAGATGAGTGAGAGTTCACCTGGGATTTAAAGGGTATTTTTAAGACCAGATGTAAAACCCAAGCCCTCGCTATTTACAGTCATTAAATGTCCCCCGGTTCATTCTGCAAAGGGTAGGCACATTAACCCTCTGGCCTGGCCGCCCTCCGCTAACCACATCCTCATCACACAAATTCCCCTGACATTTGAAACTGCTCTTTTTTCCAAACCCACTGCCTACTCTTGCTTCCCAACCCAACATTTCGAGGCTGGGCATTTGCTTCTTGTCTTTCCCTGAGGATCTTATAGCATAAATGATGCTATGGAGGAAGAAGAAAAGACCCGTTATCAAAGCATCAGGCATAAGCATGTCTCCATCACAGAGAGATTAATTTTTGTTCCAATTCATATCCTAAAACTGCAGGGAGAAGCCCTTCCTTGGGCAGTGAGATGCAGGCGGGCAGAGCATCACCCCTGCCAAGGCTCACCACTGCCTGTTCTGCCTTTGCCACCTCTCCTGCCAGCTCCCATTTCCATGGAAACCTGCCCTCTTTGCTCCTTCCCCTGCCTGCACTCCCGCTAATTTAAGGAAACCAGTTGCTTTCTGCTACCCATGGAGTTGCCTGGACCAGCTGGAGACATTCTACTGGGGCAGGCAGCAATGCCCCCCGCCTGCTGGTACCTGGCAGCCCCTGCCTACCACTAACGGGGGTCTGTGCAAAGCTTGGGGTGGGTGCGTACCCTTATTTCTGCTCTCTGGCAGCTTGGGCAGGGAAGGGCAGGATCCCTCCTTATCTCTGCCCCTTTCATCTCTTCTCCTCCCTCCTGGTCCTTTCCGTGGCTGTCTCTCCTCTCCCAACCCTCCTTATCTCTCCTCCTCCTGTCCCTCTTCCCAGCTTTGTTTACATCAGTAAAACACTTGTCCAGGTCAAACACGGTTTCCTGATAAACACATTTCCATTGATTGCTGGAAAGAAAAATCCTCCAGAGCAGCAGATTCTTTGCTCTGGGGATCGATAACACCTCCAAATCCCTCTTAGCCCCCTGCCAGCCCTCCATCCTGGTGAGGAGGATGTGCTTTGGGGACCCCCTTAGAGTGGAGGCAGGAGGGACCCCCTCCTGCAGGTACAAGATGTAAGATATGACACCCGAAGCAGATATATGATATAATGCACCTGTAAATCCACCTGGGAGACTGAGAACAGGGCCCGAAGGGCTGACCTCTTCTGTGCTGCACCCATGGGTGACAAAACACCTCCAGCTGCTTCACCAGGCAAGTCCCACAGTGCATCAGCACCTGCACCTGTGCCCGTGCAGGCAACCCATTGCATCCTGCTTCTCTTCCCTGGGCGTGCCCAAGCATTCCTGTTTCATGTTGGAAATCAGGGGTGCTCGGACACTGCCAGAGCTCCTCCACTGAGCCCCACGGATGGGGACGGCAGGCGAGGTACTACCGTGCAGCGCTGTGCAATGGCTGGAGTCCCGCAGGCCGCTAATGCACTTGCGATGGGGAAGCTCGTGCATTGCTACAGTGAGTGATTTAGCTGTAAAGCCGCAATCGATAAAGAGAAATTTAAAGGGATTAAGCTTTCTGCCTCTGCTGCCAACGAGATGCTCCCCATCGGGGTGTCCTCTCCTGGACTGCATCAGCTGCCATGGGACCTCACAGGTGAGATGTGCAGGCATGGGCACCCACCAAGACCCCCCTGGTACCTGCCGGGTCCGCTAGAGAGGATTCTTTTTAGACTAAAAATGCTGAATGGCTTATAATCTATTGTGCAAAACGATGCTTCACCCACCCGTCCAGTTAGTGGTTCACCTTCTCTACAGCAAAACACACAGGGTGATGCTGAGAAGCATTGCAGCCCAGTGAGCCTCGCCATTTGGTGTGGGGAGAAAACAAATTAAATTATAATAATAAATAATTAATGATAAATAATGAATAAATACATAAAAATTATAAATAATAATTTGGGCTAGAAAGAAAACAGCCCAAGTGCTCCGTACGGCCCCTATAAACTACCTGAGCCCTGACCTGAGGGAACCAGCCAAGCACTGCGTGGCGGAGCATAAAGAGCTGTAATGAATTCAGAGTTTCCACCAGGCTTTAACAAAGTCCTTCTGCAGAGGCTATTAAGGGAACTAAGATGAGAGGTGAAAGTTTGCTACAGATCAGAAATGGTCTAGAAACCAAGAAAAAGATAGAAGAGCTGAGCAGTGATGAAGGCATCCGATGGGTTGGAGAGCCTGGGATATCTCCTATGGGGCATGTGCCCCAGAGAGGGGGCTGGACCGGCTGGACCGCGTGGGGGGCTGCAGGAGGATGCGCCTTGCCCGTCCTCAGGAGCTGGGTTAGTTTTAAAGCAGAACCTAAACCTCATTCATCTCCAGTGTGGGCGTTCATTCAAAACGAAAGCTGCCGTCGATGCTGAAGATGCTGATGCCATTTCCCTCCTGACAGCATCCAGCCTGCACATTAACAACACAGCCCCAACCCCCCCCCCAAAAGGCCAGGTTTACCCTGGCTCAGCCTTACCGATGCCACCAGGGACCCCACTGCTGGTCAGAGCCCATGTACAACAGCTCCATTGCAGATTTTCACCCAGCTCCATCCCAATTTTCAACCTGCATTGGCTCGGGGGTTGCTTTGGAGGTGCTGTGGGGACATCTCTGCCCTCCTTGGGGCACCAGCTTCGGGTTTACCCCTTGCTGAGCGGGAGAGGATGACCTTTCCCAAAGGCAAAATAAGCCCCTGGGGTATCCAGGAATTGAGGGGGGGTTACACCCCACCAGCCCCCCCCATCCCACCCGGCTTCATGCCTCCAAGCTCCCGGTGTGAGGGCTGCAAATCCCTGGCGCCTCCGAAACCCTGCCCTGCTGGGATGGATTTTTTTAATTGGATTGTGACAAACATTTAATACCTAATAGAGCTCACACCGGCACAGTTAATTAAGAAGGTGACTAATCCAATTCACTTGTGGGAGCGCAGGAAGAGAGGAGCAGGAGGGAGGGAGCCTGCGTGTGTGCGGGGAGGCAACGGCGGGGAGGGAGCAGGGGATGGGCAAAAATCAGCTCGGCTGCTATCGCCCTTAATTTCATTTTGTGTGCGTGCATAAAAGATGAAGAAGCACTTTTCTTCCCAGTTTTCTCTTCCCCTTGCAAGCGCTGGAGCTGCTGGGTAAATGCTGAGCTGTCTCAGGCTCTGCGTGAGCATCACTGGGGTACCAGCCCGGGGGAGGGTAAAAGTTCATGGCAGGTGGGGTGCTGGCAGCTGAAGGCTGCTTGGGGCTCAGCCACAGAGATGCCCATAGCCCAGATCTTGCTTTTTTTTAAAACACCCCCCAGCTCGTTTTCCAACTCTGGATGGGATGCTGAGACCCAGGCACCCCACAGCATCCCCCCTCCACACGAGACCCCTCTGCGGGGCCGGTCCCAGGCACGTCAGGCCAGCAGAGCCAGCTGTGGCAACATCTGTATGCCACTCACTCCCTGTCCCCCCGGAGTTGATAAATAAAACAAGTGGAGTTATTTTGGCCCTGGGGACAGGGCTGTCTCCTGGAGCACAGAGCTGCTCTTTCTCTGTCTCTCCACGGCATTGGAGTTCATTGTTATTCCCCAGTGGAGAACAGGACGTGGATTGAGCTGAGGTCCCCATCTGCGGCGGGCAGCCGGAGAGAGACTCTCTTCATATTAGTGCCTAACAGCATCAATAGGGCTTTTAAATGAAGCCCCAGAGGGGAAACAAAAGGCTGAAGCAGGGAAGAGCATGTGGGCGAAGCTGCAGAGGGATGGGGGAGATGGGGACGGAGCCAGGGGAGGAGTGGGGGGAATGAAGGATGAGCTGGAGAGGAAGATGAGGGGGGAAAACAGAAATTAAGTAGCTTCGTATAAACCATGTTTCCTACCGAAAACAGGGCAGCTGGAGGACCTCAGGATGCCAGTGGCACTGGTATGAATGCTGGGTACCAGGAATGCTGGTAACATCGCCCACCTCCAGCTCAGCCATTTCCCACTGCCACCCGCCCAGCAGGAAAGCACCCTGCATGTTAATCAATAGCCCGCTGCAATTAGTCTTCGTTATGCAAGGCTAGCGAAAGAAGATGATGCTTTAGCAAGCGGATGGGTTAAAATTGGGGAGGAAAAAAAAACCAATCCAAAGGAAAACCAACCAACCTCTGCCCAGGGATGCTGCCAGCCCAGGGCCAGTGGCACCCATGGGCAGCACCAAAAGCACCAGCTGGGACCCCATCGGTTGTCCCAGGGTGCATGGGGCGATGGGTGCACATCAGCCAGATGTGGGGATGAGGTGATGATTTGTCAAGTTATTAATGAGGAATTACATGGAGGGTTCATCCCTCCTGTGGCCAGGAGTGAAGAGCCCCCCTGGGGCGCTCCCGCATTGTCCCCCTTGCAAGAAATAATTACTTAAGTTAAAATTATTTGCTAAATGAGGCAATTCCAGGAGTGCTATCTCGGAGCTATTTGCCCAGTTTACTTTGTTACTAGTGCTACATAATAAATTAACTGTGTAATTAAAGATAAGTTTAATGCTGGTGCTTTGCAGAAGGATTTCCTTTTAAGTCTCTGTGCAAGTATAAGCATCCCTTCTAAAAACACACGCATGTGAGCATCGCACGAGGAGGGGCTGAACCCTGCGCCGCAGCCACAGGCAGAGACAGGCAGGGCCAGGCAGGCCACTGATCTCCCATGAGAAATATCAGGTCCCGTTAGCACCAGTGTGTCCCCTTGGGGAGCCCCTTTGCCCCCCCAAGGGACAACAACCAGATCGAACCAAATCAATCTGTGTTTTAATTACTGGCTGCGGGGATGCTGAGCCATCTGCGGGTGCCAGCAGCCAAAATTGCCTCCAGTGAGGCTCCGTGCTCCCGTTCCCCATGTTATATAGTAGGAACATGGGCGTGCTCCACCAACAGGACCTATTCCCAGCCCGCAGTGCTTGGCAAGGCAAAGCTGCAAAACCCCATGGGAATCAGAGGACTCATCCACCAAAAAAATAAGGAAAATAAAAAAATGTGCTTTAGGAATCCACGTTTTCAGAGATTTTTGCTGACTAACAAAATTTCAGCCAAAACGAAGGAAGCCAGCGGGGAAACAGATCAAGAGCTTTGCCAGGAAACGTTTCCCTGTCGGAGATGATGCTCTCGGACCGCAATGGTGGGACTTGACCCTCAAGGGTGGGGACCACAAGGGGCTGCATGACCCAGGGCATGGTCTGCCCCTCCTTCTTGCTCACCCATCCTGCACTTGCCACTCAGCTCCAGCTGGAGAGCACAGTACAGGCAGGGCTCGGTGCAGGCAGGGCTCGGTACAGCCAGGGCTCAGGGGTCACCTCCTCTGCTAGCAATCAGCTTAGAAAGCCAAAGCCCAGCCTTCCTCCATGCCAGCCATTGGTGGGGGCAGCCATCCCTGAGCGCCTGCCTGCGCCTGAGGGCAGCCCGGCATGGTCCAAACGCATTGGTATCGACTCGGCAATCAATTTTCAAATCCCGGGCAGCCGGGCCAAGGAAGGGTAATTATGCTGGCCAACCGTGTGCCCCAGCTAATGCAAATGGAGCAGCTTTCCCTTGGACATGGTCTCTGCACCAGCGCACCCTTTCGCAGCCCAGGATGGAGAAAGTTGTGCAGGGTGGGCAGAGTTAAGGTTGTTTTCCTTCCTCCGGGGAGGATATTTGCACTTTGGAGAGAGACCCAGCACCCACTGGAGCATCTCCACTCCCCAGACACCTCTCCAGCCCCATTCACAGCCCCCAGCCCCACACTATCCCAAGTGAGATCTTCTTGATCTCACTGAAACAAGTGAGAAGAGGAGGACAGAGCTGCCCTGGGGATGAAGGACAGAAAGGTAAAATAATTTCTCCCTCCCATGATGCCTCTCGTGAATGGAGGGGAAGGACAGAGACAACCCCTTGCCTCTGCCAGGCCCTCTCCTGGAGGAAAGCCATTACCAAAAGACATTTCTACACTTGTAGCTACATGCATTTTGTTTCCCCAAAGTATAGGTGATTTTGAGGTCTCCTCCAAAAGAAGAAGGAGCTCTGGCCAAGGGAAGCGAGGTGGGCTGGCAACATCCCACACCCACCCAGATACCAATTAAACACTCCCGAATAATTCCTCTAACAACGACCCACATGACCACACGCTAGCAGGAGGCTTCAAAACTCATCCTCCTGCCATGGCTTGCCATAGAGGACAAGCACTGGGGCTCTGCCCACTCTGGGAAAAGAGATGGGGAGCAGAAATGCCTGCCAAAAAGCCCTTATTTAGCAAAAGTCTGAGAGAGGAGCAGGGAGGAGGCAGTAGGTGGTAGCCGGGATGGGTCCTAGCTTGGCCTGGGACATGCTGCCCCCAAAACTCAAGAGCTTTTAGGAGAAAAGATGAAGGTCTCTGCTTGCCAGACCTCCTAGAGACAAGGACCTCAGCAAGCCCATACTGCCTCTGCCTGTCCTTTTTGCTGGGGATTTTGGGGGGACCTGGGCCCCTTCCTACCCCCAGCCACCCCAGGGAGCATGGGAGGAGAATTTAGTGTCCCTGGGATTTCCATCCCACTGGCAAATCTGGCAATAACTGGCCATGGGGTATCAAATCTCTGCCTGTGAGGGTCCCCAGCATGGGGAGGAGGACGGGGGAGGTGTGACATCCTGCAGCCATGACACTTTCACTCACCCTGTGTTTTCCCAGCCTCTGCCGACCTGGATGCTTACGGGCTGGCAGGATGAGCTCACCACGCTGGCTTATTAAAAGCATTGTGTCTTACTGAAGGCAG
The DNA here is from genome assembly GCA_013401315.1 of Balaeniceps rex. Taxonomy (NCBI): domain Eukaryota; kingdom Metazoa; phylum Chordata; class Aves; order Pelecaniformes; family Balaenicipitidae; genus Balaeniceps; species Balaeniceps rex. The sequence goes on along the minus strand of VYZW01019222.1, from coordinate 4,324 downwards.
CTGGTTGAAGCTGGGAGACATAAGCAAGGCAGCTGCCAGCACCTTGCCGATGCCTGCCCTGGCTTTTCAGCTCCCCATTTCATACCCGCTGCCCTGAGGATGTTTTGCTGGGGAGAAACGTGCCTGTTTATGGAAATACAAGGTTTTGACATTGCAAAGCGTCAATGAAAATAGAGAGGGAAAAAAAAAGAACCAAACAATTACCTGGGCCTCATCAAGGAACTGCCGGGAGAGATTGCACCGGGTAATTATAAAGGGAAAATAAAATCAAGCTCTGAGATGAGGATGACAAGCTGGAAGGGACTGGGAAGGTGCAGGAGGAGAGGGGCTCACAGCACCCTGTGGCAGCCTGTGGGTGGGGGGTTTGGTGCCAAGATTTTGGCGAGGAAGGATTTTCCTTTGAATATTAATTTGGTCAGAAAACTCCCTGAGCAGGTCTGGAGGCCAAGAGGCGGGTGGGAACGTGATGTCTCGACAGGCAGCACTGAGCCAGCTGCCGGCTCCAGCTGCCCATCCCTGGGCTGGAGCAGTCCAACTACTCCAAACTTTGGGGCTATTTCAGGGAATACCATCATCAATTAATTTGTGCAGGGATGCCGCTGCCCCAGTGGGAAGGGGCTCATGACCTCCTCCTTTGGCTAGGGAATAGAGGGGAGGGATGGAGGGGAGAGAGCCTTTCAATCCCCATGAAACCCAGTTGAAGCAGCTCCCCTTGAGGGCTGCGGGAGCGGAGGCAGCTGATGGGGACAATTTTTAACTAAAGGTTAAAAAGGTCAGCTGGAATGGTGCTTGGCACCCCGGGATTTGTTTCGGGTGCATCAGTAAGGAAAGCTCGACCTGCCTTGCGAGACATGTGAGAGAGCGCTGGGGAAAAAATCCCTTCTACAAGGGATGGACTAACGGCACCTGCTGAACCTGCCCCATATTTTCTATTTTAATTTTTTATTTCCTATCCCTATCCCTTCTTATTTCCTGTTTTTATTTCTTGCACAGTGAGGGTGACACTGGGCTGAAAGTAGGGATGTGGGTTAGGGGAGACCAGGAACTAACCACACCATCAAGCAGGTCCCATAGAGACCTTGAGCTTCAAGCACTTAATGCCATCAAATTTAGCAGCCACCTCCCAGTAACTCCAGCCAGCAAACTGGGCACAGTTAGAGACAAGATCCCGAGAGCTGGGAGAGTCCAAGAGATCCCAGGCTTTGCCCTTGCTGGGATTTTAACCCTGGCCTGGCCGTAGGATGCTGCTCCCCTGGCTGGCACTACCCTACGGGGAGAAGCAGCATCTAATGACATTGCCATTTCATTTCTCATTACAGGCGCAATTAAAAGGAGAGAGGATTACAGGCGACGGCCGCGTTGTGTCCCTGTCCCTTGGCTGCCGCGCGCTGCCTTTCTCTCTTCTGCCTGGGCAGTTCCATCGATGGATCGACTTCTTCCCCCACCTAATTTATGTCTCCTTTATGTTTGTTTGTATAATATGGTTAAATATCTACTTTACACCCTGCACGCTTGTACTCACTAATTAGCATTTTTATCGGCGTTTATTGCATTCGCTACGCGCTCCGGCGAGATGAACAGGAGCAGGGAGAGGGCTGGGAGCCCCATAGACACCCTGCGCTGGGGGCAGGAGCTGCAGCCCCCAGCCCACCCCAGCCCAGTAGGTTTGGGTGGCTGTGTCCCCCTCCCTGTCCCCAGCTGCAGATGAAGCTGTTGGCAGCCAGAGCTGCGGCTGTATTGGGGAAGGGCTCCCCTAGGATTTATTTCTGCCTCCTAATGCGGTCCTTGAGCTGCTTTAGAGGGGGACTGGAGAGCCTGGAGCATCACTGTCAGGGGAACAGCAAGATATCTGTGTGTCCCCCCCATGGCTGCTGCCCTGAGGTGACAAACCGTCACTGCAGCCTTCTGCCCTCCCCCTGGTGATGCTCAAAGCCACCCGCTGAGCCCCTTTTAGTGGGTTTGGGGTGCAGGACAGGGAGGTCTGCAGGGGGGTGGCTTGAGCCTCCCTGTACCCCACGAGCAGCCTCCCGGACACAGTGGAACACAGCCTGTCCCTGCCCACAGAGCCACCTCCACTCACCAGGAGCTGAGCCCAGAGGAAACCCCAACCTCAGTCCAAAACAGACCTTCTCCTCAGCCTTGGTTTGCCAGGATTTACTGCCAAATTCCCCCCCGCCGCAAGCACCAGCATGATGAGCCCTGACAGCCAGCACTGTACCTTCCAGTCCTGGCAGCATGGATCTACATATGGATCCATACCACCCTGGGGCCCAAATCTGCCCCACGGTCCCAGTAAAAGTCCCAGCCCCTGAGGATTCACCACCTCTTGCTGCCCAGGTACCCTGGGGGGGACCTGCCCTCCCAGCAGGCTGGCAGGGCCAGTGATGCTCTGCAGCCCCTCTCTCCCACCAAGCCCACCTGTCCGGCATCCTGTCCTGGGGGCTTGCACCCCATCGTTGTGAGCATGGACCCGAGAGTCAAATAACCAGCCATGCTCATACTCCACCAAAGGTGCAGGAAAACCCGCTCTGACCCCTCTGCCTGCCTGCCTGGCCTCCTCCTCCTGCCCATTCCCTGCGCTGCAGTTTCCCTGCCTGCAGACCCAACTCCCACGGGGGTGCAATGCGGGGGGGACAGCCACAGGGATGCAGCCAGCAGAAAGAGACACCCAAATCCGGCCCTTCCTTGACACCCCGATGCCACCCCAGGAAGGGATGTCTAGTCTCAGCCAACACATGGACAGGAGCTTACAGCAGCGAGGTGCTCCCCATTTTCAGCCAGGAGGGCAGGATACAGGGATGCTTCTTCTCCCCAGGCACCTTGGCGAACCCCCTGCCTCTCCAGAAAGCATTCCCCCCACTGGGCTCAGCCTCCTCCTCCTCTCTGGACAGATGGATCCTGCCAGAAGCCGTAACAGGTAACTGCTAATGAAGCATGCCTAATTAACGTGCTCCTCAGAAACACCCTCGCCGCCCCTTCCTCCAGATGCTCGGCCACCCCTCCACTCAGCGGCGACCTCGCCAAATGAGCATTCAGCTGCCTGGCTTTACGGTGAAGGCTCAGGGAGCATCTTTCAGCCCAAAGCTCTCGGATGGCCCCGTCCAGGCAGCCCAAGGGGTCAGCTCTCCTAGAGCAAGGCACTGTTGCTGCCCTCAAGGTATTCCTGAGCAGGCAGGAGAGGAGGCAAAAATCACATTCAAACTTTGGTGAATTGAAGCAGAAAGCTGGGGTTAAGGCTCAGCAGAGGGCCTGGTGGTCTTCGTGTCCGCCAGCAGTATCTACGGGCAGACAGCAGCCGTGTGCGGGAGGAAAGGCTGCGCAGGGTTGTTTCCACCCCGCCTGGAGTTAGGGATGCTGCTTCCCCAGCGGCTGCTGGCACGGCCCTGCGGGGAACAGGGCTGCGCTCAGCCCCTGCCCGAGGGGAGCCGTGGGCAGGAGGAGGGAGGGAACGGGGTGAGAAGGAGATACGAAGCATGGGCTTGATGGGGAGAGGGTGTGAATGAGCCCCCCGCAGCACTGCCTGCGAGTATGCAGCAAGAAACCTCCTCCCCTCCCCAAACTGTCTCCTCTCGCCGTATGACGCAGGTGCCCAGAGCCAAATTTCTTTAACCTCATTCCAGCAACAAAAGCAACTTGCAGAAAGTGCAGGAAGCCTTTGTCCCCCCACACAACCCTCCGAAAAAACCCCACCCCCTCCCGTTTCCCCGCACAGGCCCCCCTGGATAGGCCGGGGAGTCGCCGCACCGCGGCGGGGGAACCGCGGGTCCCCTTCCCATCGCCGCCTCCCTCCGCGCCCAACTCCGCGCCTCGCTGGCCGGCCGCGGGGGTGGGGAAGGGGGCACACACACGGAGCGCGGACGGCCGGGGCCGGGGCGCGGCCGCCCGCGGGGCTGGGATGCGCGGAGCAGCAGAGCGCGGCCACCCGCGGAGCGCGGAGAAGCCGAGCGCGGAGAAGCCGAGCGCGGAGAAGCCGAGCGCGGAGCCCGGAGCGCGGCTGCCCGCGGAGAGCGGAGCCTGGAGCGCGGAGCTGCGGAGCTCGGAGCCGGAGCGCGGAGCTCGAAATGCGGACCCCGGAGCCCGGACCGCGGATCTCGGAGCCCGGGACGCGGAGCCCGGAGCCCAGAGCCCCGGAGCGCGGAGCGCGGAAGGTGGAACGCGGAACGCGGAACGCGGAGCTGTCCGCGGTGCTGAGGACACTCACCGGGCCGGGCCGGGCCGGGCCGGGCCGGCGCCTCCTGCCGCCGCCGGGAAGAAAGTGGGGCGGCCCCGCTCCGGCGGGGTCCCCGGGCTCGGCCTGGCGCCCTGCCTGGCGCCGGCAGCCCCG
>VYZW01019220.1:14419-26338 GCA_013401315.1 Balaeniceps rex | reverse complement strand
TTTTTTTTCTGAGTAGTAATGAGATTTGCTTACAGATAACAGAAGTCTTTTAGAAATGCAGTTATCCTGCTTTCAAAGAATAATACAAGGTTGCTTCATACAGAAATATAATTTTGGTGTTTGTTCAATGTGTCAGCAGTATTTTCTAAAGAAACAGAGATAATTTCTCTTCCTACAACAGCAGCATTGTCATTTCACTGACAGCTGGAGAACTTCATCAAATCGTGGTTTTGACCTTGTTTCAAATGTCTCTGCTGAGCATTTGAATGAACTGAATTGTTTGTAAGAAAACAACAAAGATGAAGTTTTACTGTTCTAAGGGACAGACACATATTTTAGAATATAAATACTTAAAAGAAAGAGAGAAGGAGAGAGAGAAAGAACTACAATATTCTAAGAACTATAAAAGCTGTAATGACTGAAGAACTAATCAAGGATGGTAACAAGTTGCTCTGCTTGGTAAATAAAAAATCACTCACTATTCCATGCAGAACTGTTGAATAAAGACTGAAAAGTTATCTTTGTTGCATCATAAAGTGAGTTTACATTCAATGCATAGCTGCATTTAAGAACTCCCATGGTACAGAAAACATTTACATTTGGGTAAAAGTAAAATAGCAGGCTGATTTGTCAGTTGGCATAAGTTAGTAGGGCCTCACTGACAAAAATAGAAAAAATCTAAGTCACTGACTGAGAAATTTGGTGCAAGTCATGGAAAAAATATGAATTGTGCTGTTTTACAGAAGCATCAAGCTTCTGTAAGAAGCATCGAGCTTTGAGACCAGCACGAGCAAAGAATAACTGTTTCAGTTTTTTCTTACACATTTCCCTTACTGTAACTCCCATCTAGGAACCTGCATCTTTCATCAGACACGTCATATGTATTACTTTGGTCAGGTACTAATGGCTGAAGTCATCAGGTGTGGAGAGAGGAAGAAAGGGCTATACAGAGCACAGCAGCAACAAGTGGGAGTGCTGGAAGATAGGTGCCTCAGTATTATATTTTATCTGCTTGTCCTACATGCATGCATTAAGGAGACAAGTGCTGAAATCTATCCAGATGGCAGTAGGCACTGCTTGCACCAGGAAACTTCTAATTTCTGCCTTCTTCTAACAGTCTTTTCCATGGCCTGATATGAATTTCCTAAAAGACCTTTGACTCTCTGCTTGCTACATAGGTATGCAACAAAAGTCACAGGAGGCAATTTGCCCAAGCGTAAGGTTCAGCCAAGCTCAACTTTATGGACATTGCTGCATAGTATCCACCAGTTCACTTGAGGCTCTCGCAGTTTACAAGTTGTACTGGAATCCCTTCAGAACCTGGAAAGGGCATCCAAGAATATACATAGGTTGTAAATATCTAAGACTCTAGCAGAAATGCTCTTAATGCTTGAAGCTTTGCCAGCGGTACAACACGTTATATAGACATTTTTAAGAGCTAGAAATATTTTAAAAACTGAATTCTGGAGCTAACTCTTCACCAGACAATAACAAAATTATGTAACAAATGCCTTAAACCTACAATTTTGGATTGCACATTTTGGGTTTTTTTACAATGAAGAGAAAATCAAGTAGTTTAATTTGTCACAGAAATTCTTAGTTAAGCACTTAAACACATGGGTGAGGGAGTAATATCAGTAAAATGGGAAACAAAGTAAAGAGATAGAATGTCAGCTCAGATGATGTAAAGTATCAATTATCAAAACAAAAGTACAGAGATAACGGGAATAAATCTCAGAACCAGAAGACAAAGTGAAAACAGGAAGTTTTCCCTGTTCCTCAACCAAAAAAATTGCAGCGGACCTACTGTGAAGCCAAGTATGAAGTTATACAAACAGAAGCAACAAGAAGAAGGGAGTATTTTAATCTGAATGAGTTGAGTGAAATGAAATTTGGGAGACAGAGTAGGGATTTTTAAATAATTCCATAGGCAACAGTTATTTGCTTTTCTCGGGTGCAAAGGATGTGAATGTATCTCCTAGGTTGCGCATGCATCTTTATTTCACGTGCCAGTTGACAGGGATGCATGAGAACTATGCAGCTTCTGCTATTTAAAATTGAATTACACACCAGAATATCTTGATGATGGAAGAATGGCGGTAGAGGTACAGGGCAAGGAGACATGGAGAAGATTCAAATCCTCTGGCACCACTTTGTTAAACGGCTTATGCCCTTCTGCCTTTTTTTTTAAGAGGAGAACATGAGGTGTTTCTCAGGAATTCAGTCTGAAGCATCGTGAAAGGGGACTACACTTTGTAGTATAGAAGGTTAATATGAACCTGTCTAAAAATGAAATGTGGCAGGTGTAATCAGTCAACATCCAGACACGGCTATGCAGCAACTTGGATAGAATTTTCTCCATCAGCCCACGCACACCCGGCACACTGCACATGATGAATACAAAAATCGGTGTAGCTGAAGATCAAGTGTTTGTCCTTTCTTATGCCACCATGTGGCAGAGCACAGCTGCATGCAACACTATGCAGTTGAATGTGTATTAAACTGCCAGTGCCCTTAATTGAATTACTGGATTCAATGACACGCTGAAGTGCCATTCCCTGATCTATAATAGTCTCTCTTACAGTCTAAGATGGCTTTGACTTCGTGGTTGCAAAATGAAAGTCTATCCTTTAGGAATGTGAAATGTGTACAGATGAGAGAAAGAAAAGAGTCCTCCTGCCTGTGTTTAGGAATTGTGGGTATGAATGTACATAGAATGATATGATCACACTCCTGTTTTCAAACAGGACTGCCTACATGTGCAATTCCATCACTGAGTATCCCATTACACCTGCAATGATTTCAGCCTGTGGGTGGACCGGAGATGAAAGACCCTGCACCCACAATGTAAAGAACCAGCTTTAATCCTTCCAACTCACAAGTTTGTCAGATTTCTTGGGAACAATTGGCAGAAATCAGTGTTGCCTTAATATTTTTCCTGTTTTAGAAGAGAGTAACACAATGCTTTAAGTTCTCAACTGTAACTGGAATTATATTTTTGTCTGAAGTGACTTGTGGATTTCCTTTGTAGTGTATTATATCCCCAGTCCAAACCAGGGACTGGCTGGAGATCACAGTTTCCTCACAGCCATTCCCTGGGGAAACTAGAGCATAATCAGGAGATGATGCCTGCATGTGGCAGGACCAGTCCCAAAATACAGTTCAGAGGGGGTTAGGTCTTCCAGTTTAATTGTAGCTGAGACCACCAACTGTTTGTCCCAAGATAAGGTCCCAGGCACAATGTACATTATCATGTAATAGCCATGCCTTCGGTGCAGGGCCATGACTTGTTTTTGAGTAGGATGCTTTGTAAAACATTCTTGGAAACTAGGTTTGCCTATTCTGCCTCTCTTTCCCTAGTTTTTAGCAATCTTTCTTCTCCATATCTTTCTAATCTGTTTTTCTCACCTCCACTTGAAAGGTGACTGCTTTGGAGGGATGAATGATGAGATCTCTGTGGTGTCTGAAGACAATTCTGGATTAAAGATGCAGAAATGCAAGTCATTGCCAGTACTGTATTTCTCTGTATTATGGTGGTTTAGCCCTATTATATTCTCTGCTTTTTTGTTTGCCATCTATTTGCACATGTGATCTTATCTTTCAGTCAAGTCCCTCTTCTCTACTTGTGTTTACCCTGCAATCTTTTCAATCAATCGATCTCTTCACTACTCATTTCCTACTTAAAAATCCACTGTGTTTCACAGTGATTTAAACTGACAGTAATGAGGACAACTCTCTAACTACAGTCTACAAGAGAAAACCCTTTGGTATTTACCAACACGTAAAATACAGAGATCAGTTACATCAAAGAAGAGTGAAATATGCCAGCGTAATATGTGTGAAACCAGGATGCCACCTATAAATGGAGTCACCACCCAGGGAGTAGTGTCACATTAAATAATTGGCTTTCATTTAAAATTTTCCAGGTGACTGAAGATCATCATTGCTGTTGGAGCTCCAGTTCTGTGCCCAATACAAAAAGCTTGTTCAAGAAGTAATGGACAAGTACAGAGTAGAAGTAGTTCTCAACCCAAATTCTAAGGATCCTCATTTGAAAAGAAGGAGACTTGGTTAGTTCTCACCATAACAGCTAGAAGTATTTCCATATCTTAATCCAATGATGGATATGTGTTAGCACCAGAACCAATATATTCACTATTAGGTGCTACTACTATTCAATTTGAAACAATAACCATGAAAGTCACCAAAACCACAAAGACCCTATTCCTTTCCAGAGGGATGTGTTAACCAGTTTTTTTCCTGTCTTCCACATCCACAAATCAGTCTTATGAGACTTTTTCCTTGAAAAATGAGCTATTTGTTCCTGCTTTGTCATTTAGACTCAACGTAGAGATCTTAATTTTCTTCTGTCAACGGTTTGCTTGGTATTCTGAAAACATGCAAGTCTGATAATAAAGGCTCAGAGTGGAGGGAAGAAAAAAAATTCTGTAAGAGAAATATGTTTTTCTTCAACTCTAAGTATTTTGTCATCATCAACTTCCAATACATGGTACAGCATTCTTGATGGAAAACTTCTGACCTACTCTGCTGGCTCTGCATCACAAGATGTGTTTAGTATTTATGGCTACATACAGCCCCTAGATTTGCTCTAGATCTGGGCAAATTACCAAGTATTCCTGGTGTTACTCCCTTTTGGAAATGTAGGGGAAGCAGAATCTAAGTCTATCTTTAAAGAACACTGAAGCACACACACATTTACCAACTGTGGAGGAAGTCAACTGGAAGAGAGTGTAGGCTAGAAGGCCGGAGGTAGACACAGCAGTACATACATTTCCTTGTTATGTTAAACAAGAAAAATAGTTTCTTCCTACACTGCATTAGACACACATTTTAATGCAGCAGGACACTTTTTTCCCCTTAGATTCTTATTTAAGCAGTTTCTTTAGTTTTTGATGACATGTTATGAATTTTCAAAAGGGAAAACTTAAAATGCCATCACAAATATTATGGCTTTTGGGCTTTATTTCAATCCATTTCATCAGGTTAAAAAAACCCAAAATCAGGAAGGAGAAAAACCCACTTTCTTCAAGATCAGTGTTTCTCACTCTGGTCTCCTTACAGGTTTCCCTTGCCTTCTTCTGAAGCATTTGATGTCGGTCACTGCTGGCAAGGGCATGCTGTGGTAGACAAATGACTGGTTTGATGCAATATGGCAGTTCCCATGCTCCCAAGCGCTATAGTCAAGAAAGGAGCAGGAGCTCTTACACTCACAAATAAGATTTTGCCCAAATAAAAAATTCATTTTAATCCTACTGCCAAGTTCTCACTGCTAAAAACCACCTCCTCCCCTCAACTTGCCCTGAAAAGTTACACATTTATGAAGATTGTAATAATTCTTTTCATATGACAAAGCTCCAATTGTAATAGATGATTTTAAATAGAGCTGTGTGCCTCTCCTTAAATTAACAGATATTGCTGTTTGAGAAGAGGGATGAACATACAAGTAAGCTGGGTCACACTTTAGGCTCAGTGTAGAGTAAGAATTCCCTGTTTCTGCATAGCTGCACGCCGGTGAGCTCACTCAGTACTGCTGCTGCAGCGTTGTAGCTACTGCTTCAGCAGCACACAAATTGCTGTGCTGTGCCTTACTCCGCACAATCACTCCTCGGTGGATTGCCACAGGCTCAGCTTCACTCATGCACAGCGGTCTGCATCCAGCTCTAGAAATACATCCCTGCTTTACACGTGAAGGAAAGAGAACAGTGAAGAGGGTAAGCCAGAAGAGAGCACACAGGAAGACTGAGCAGCAGTTGAGCTCTAGGTGCAAGGTAGCTTAGCTTGAAAAACAAAGGAGAAACGCATGATACGCCACTGTACTATGCTGCTGTCACCTGTAACCAATGTTTATTTCTTTGCCAAATGGCTGCTGTAAGATCATAATTTTGTCCTAGTGTTCACTGCAGTTATGCCAAAGCATCCTTGACATAGGAGGTGTCTGGTTTATAAAACACTGTGACTGGGACCTGTTTTTAACTGTCTAAAACAATATAGAGCTTACCAAAACAACAACAACAAAGTCCTGCAAACATCTTGTCTGAAAGGTTTCATCCTAATAGCTAGAATTGGAGCTGATGCTTAACAAGGGATGATTTTGGCAGGGCTTTGCTTTCCTGCACTCTGGGCAGGAAATAAATTAAAGGTTTCATTTTCCTTTCTTAGGAATAAAAATTCAAAGAATAACTAATCTCTGTTTTAGTCAATACTACCATTTTGAAAGAGATTTGTAGCATAGATAAAATATTGCAATCAGACCCAGAAGCCACTGACATAATAAATAAAAACACCACAACAATTTGCTTCTTTCAGGATACTGGGTAAACCATGTACTCCCTCAACATAAAAGTCCTCAACGCTATGGCAGCTCTTAAATACAGCTTTCCCACTTATTTTAATTGAGTAATAAACGTTCCTCACCTTCATTTCTTGCTTAGAGTATGAACTCCTCAGGACTGGCACAGGTTGCACATTCATACAGCCTATGCGGACATTTTCCTCTCATGATTTTGGGAGCAGAAACCATGTACAGCAGGGCAATTCTAAAGAGCCTAAATACTCACGCATCTAACTTCCATTAAATGGAATTTTTTGAATCAATATCTTGTGGCTCCTTTTGAGTACAGTAGCTGCAGAAAATGTAATTATTGACCTTGAGAATGAAGAGGAGAATGGTCAGGCAGTTGGACTAGATGATGGTGTAGGTCCCTTCCAATTGAACTGTTTTATTCTATCTATTAGAATGACACATTGGAATAAAATGTAGGTGGGGTCTAATTGCAGGTATCTTCGAACTTCTTATGAGCAGGCAGGATACCTGAATACTGAAACATTTGTATTAGACAAAATAATATACTAATTTGTTGTTTCAGACAGACAATGGACACAAAGACACATAAAAAAATAAAGAACTCCAAAGATGTTACTTTTGTATTGCAGTTTTGTTTCCCAATAGAGAAAGAGGTGGAAATGTACTAAGCTTTACAAGACTCCTAGAAAATATGTATAAAACACACACATATATAGGAGAGTATATTAAGATTTTAATACACAAATGTAATGATAATGCATATACTTACTGCATATACGATAAAGCATACCTTTCTTCTGCTTCGACTGCAGCAGCATCATATTTTGCTAAAAATGAAATACCCTTGTACTTTCACCTCTACATCATTGATCAAATAAATGAAGATGCACATTGATCCTTTTCAAGAATAGGGATAGCGACCACAGTAATATTTCCAGAGGCTTTGGGCAAAAGTGGACAGATATATAGGACTTTGAAACACATTCACTTAGTCTGCCCCAGAGTCCCAATTGCCTTCAAGTATGATACACATACTTTTTTAATACATGATTTAGTATCCACAAACAAATTAAAGATATGAAAAGAATGGCTTTTTTCTGGAAATACAGTTCTTAAAATTGACTTCCAATTCTCATCTAGTTTTTACTCTTTTAGTTGATATTTTTTACTACGTAAGTAAAAAACTTAATTAAATGGCATTTTCCTTCTTAAGTATCCTACACTACTTCATCCAAAGACCCTGTTTTCCAAATCACTTTCATCTTCTCTTCCTCCTCATGTATTCTTCTCAGTTCAAAAAGCAAACCATCAGCCCTAGCTATTTTTGTCTAGGTTCTCCTCTGCTTTCACTAAGAATTCTTTTTATCTTGTCCCCTTAACACTTCTAAATGCCTATAGGTCTCTACCATCCCAACTTCCATGACATCTGGGCATTTAAACCATAGGGTCTCAGTGCACCTCCCAACTCAAGTGATTGTGAGCTGTCCTTCTTCAAATGCAATACAGGAGGTGTGAGGGAAATATTCCATTGGGACAGCTTGCCAGAGAAAAAAAACATCAAACTGTGAGAAATTCTAGACTGAAGAATAGTCAATGTCATGGTAAAAGTGCAGTGACATGTTAATGTAACAGTAATACAAAACAACCTGCAGAAATCAAACAAATTGAGGTCTAAGTTGGGAGCTACTGGGAACTTCACTGTCTCCCCACCAGGAGATCCCATGCTAGTCTCTAGCCAGCATGAATTCACCTGGTATATGCTAGACAAGAAGAAAGAAAAGGACAGTAAAAAAACCCAACAAAACAACAATAACAAAACACAAACCCCCCCGCCAGAAACAGTTTACATTGTAGCTTAGCTGCATCATCTGTGGTACCTTAGTGGTACAAAATAACTAGACATATACCTTTTTTAAACAGCTGTTAGCTACTTTTGCTTCCCTTCAAGAAAATGATTGAACTGGACATAAAGCTGTAAAGTCCTTTAATTGCACCTGAACATGGATACCACAGGAATACAGAGAGAATAAATAAGTTTTGCACATTTTACTTTCATTTTTGTTCTAGTGAGCTGTGACACCTACTGTTTCTAATCCATCTTTCCTCTTTCCCAAAAAATGATTCACTATATAGATACACAAACACTCATGTAATCACAGTAATTATCTTTAAAAACTGAATAGAAGTCCTTGAAATGGAGAGCTTTCATCTTTGTTTCATTGAACTAGGACTTTAGATAGGCAACTTCACATATCTTTTAATATCCTTTAGGCAAACCCTATTCCTTTGCAAAGTTTTTCTTTGGACAACAAAGCTGCGAGAAAGCAGGCAAAGAATTGTGTGTGACTTTTTTTTCTGAGTTTTATATTATTTGGGAAAGACTCAGAGGCATTGCTGGGAAGGAAGGAAATAGCAAACAGCTAGTCTGTGCACAAACTTTGCACCAACTGAAATTTGCTTTTGGTACAATAGATTTAATTAGGCAGACAGAAACCATTGTGTACCCATGAATAAATCTTTGTAATAGTGACTTTACATTGATCTTTTTTACACAGGCAAGAAATCAAGTTATGCTGCATTTGTATAAATAAAATTATAGTGGAAGTTTGGAGAATTCATCAATGGGTATGACTGATTTTTTAAAAAGTACATCTCTGAGGTGAAATTTTGCGCATCTTAGTTCAAACTAGTCATCAAAGAATAAGTTAGAAATCATTCTGACTTCTTTCTTTGCTTTTTGCTCTCATGTCCTGGTTTCAGCTGGGATAGAGTTAGTTTTCTTCCTAGTAGCTGGTATAGTGCTGTGTTTTGGATTTAGGATAAGAATGATGTTGATAACACGGGGATGTTTTAGTTGTTGCTCGGCAGTGCTTACACAGGGTTAAGGCCTTTTCTGCTTCTCACACCACCCCACCAGCAGTAGGCTGGGGGTGCACAAGGAGTTGGGAGGGGACACAGCCGGGACAGCTGACCCCAACTGACCAAAGGGATGTTCCATACCATATGATGTCATGCTCAGTATATAAAGCTGGGGGAAGAAAGAAGGGGGGGATGTTCGGAGTGGTGGCGTTTGTCTTCCCAAGTAACCGTTACACGTGATGGAGTCCTGCTTTCCTGGAGTTGGCTGAACACCTGCCTGCTGATGGGCAGTAGTGAATGAATTCCTTGTTTTGCTTTGTTTGGATGCATGGCTTTTGCTCTACTTATTAAACTGCCTTTATCTCAACCCAGGAGTTTTCCCTTTTACTCTTCTGATTCTCTCCCCCATCCCACTGGAGGGGTAGTGAGTGAGCAGCTGTGTGGTGCTTAGTTGCTGGCTGGGGTTAAACCACAACGTCTCCAAACTCTTCCCCCCAAAGAAATTATGGAATTCATGGAACTCCTACATCAAGAATACTATGACGTTAGTGCTGAATTAAAAACATTTTGCATGTTCTATTCTAGTGTACTTGTTTGTATCTGGCTGTATTTTTGGTGTCTTGCGTTTTATGCCACCTCCATTTTGTGTTTCTTCTACAAAACTTATATTTAAATCTTACAGCCCTTCACCTTGCAAGGAAAGAAAACAGATTACCAGATCTATTGTGCCCTCCAATTCACAAAGCCCTGTAGATGTACATTATTGTTAATAAAATCCTTATTGTTGTGCTGCCACTTATAGGAAACAAGTAAGGGCGCAAGGTGGCAGAAAGGGGCAGAAGGGTTAGAAATACACAGCAAGAGCTAAAGGGACACAATTTTCTTAGAGAATAAAAGGTGCATCTCTGTGCGATCTATCAGTTCCTCCTGCCATCACCACAAGCTGACCTTTGTGCTTTCTTTTCATTGTGAATATGCTCCAGCTAGGTCGATGTTATACTTCCGTCTGCAGGTCTCCACTGAAAGATTAGCTACAAAAGGCAACTCAAAATGGTAGGAATATTTTTTAAAACAATTGAGACAAAATCTGGGTTAAGAAGCAGACAACCCAGTTTTCACCTCAAGGTTTGGCTGCAGCTAGATATAGATTACAGAGGGTTGAAAGATGTTATCAACTTTTTTCATTCCTTTTATTGTTGAATTTTTTTGTTACTATTTATTAGTTCTAAGGTAAGGGGAAAAAAAAAAAAAACAAAACCAAACACTTCTCATTACTGTGCTATACCAATGTTATAGGGAATTTGCTGCTGAGAGAAGAAAGGCATGGGTTAGGCAGAATACATTGTGGGCAGCACCATATATGTCTAGAAGAGTCAAGACTTCCACTTTTCCATCTTATTCTTGCTACATTTCATAAAAAAATAAAAGCTTTATTTCCTCAAACAAACATTAAACACTTTTTGTTTCTTTAACTATGAAGCCCACAGAATCTTCAAATAATATCTCAGAGCCCATATTGCAACTCCAGGTAATCTATTTGCCTTTACTTTCTCCTGGCTGTACATCTCTGCTTTTGCCAGTTACCTTCACTGTCTGTGGTATTTTTTTTAATGAGACAGAAGAACTTGAATGTTCTTGTTAAGCCTGAAAAAGAGGATTTGACAAGTCCATTGGTTTTAATGGAGCATGTCTTTACAACCATCTATTTCTACTCCTCTAGCACATGCTGGCATTTTTCAGCTTAAAAGCAGTATTTACTCTGTGCCAAAACAAGATTAAGTGGTACACTGTGATCTCACCCATGGTGAGGGATTTATGGTACAAGGCATTGTGCAAAAATAGAATAAATGACAAGACTGGGAAATTACAAAGCAAAGAGATAAGATGAGCTAAGAAGCGAGGGAAGAGAAAGAGTATGTTGGAAAAGATTCAGGGGTCTACTATGGAATATCGAAACTGAGTTGCCAATGCCTTAACTATATTTCAAATTTTGCTGTCTTTGACATTACCTGTTCCTTCTCCACCTTTTTCTATTCCTTATCCATTCCCCTAAAGGGGATGATGATTTTTTAGCTATTAGGACAAGACACTTTGCTGAGAAACTCAGTCCTTTACACTTATCTTAGCACTGGATTATTCAAAACAAAAAAATATTCTTCAGGTTAGGTTGTTTAACGCGTTCTGCATTCAGCAGCAACAATCTGACAAACTGTACATAATCATCCTTTTTTGAGCTTAGGAAAGGGATCTGATAGTTGAATCTTGACTCCTTCTCCTGAAACTTTTTCCACATGGGTGGAATAGGATTCACATAAAAAGCTAATAATTCCTATGGGGAACAGGTTGGAGGATTGTGTCCTTTGCCAATTTATAAGCAGCTCGCCAGAGTAGTGACCCAAGGTTGTATCTATGCTGTTTGTTACAGATGAAATATTTACATATGGATGTACAGTAATTAATTGAATTAATTAGAGGATTTTTCTGACTGATCAGTTTGGTTTCTACTGAAAAAAGTAGTAAGAGAGAGGTAGAGACAAACAAGTATTTTTAAGAAATAGTCCACAGTGTAGGGTAGGAGGAAATAACCTAGAGAAAAATCATTTAATTATGTCTATCAATCAACAGCATTTTTCTCTTGACAAATGTTAGTTGACTACTCAGAAAAAGCTCTTCCAAATTATTTCTCAACTTTAAAGAATTGCTTTAGAGTAAGTTTACTCACCAGGTCATGTTCC
>VYZW01019219.1:0-21033 GCA_013401315.1 Balaeniceps rex | reverse complement strand
GTTATTCATGATTTTACAGATCTTTGTCATACCCCGCAAGTCATCTCTCTCTGAGATGAAGAGTCCTTGTCTGTTTAGCACTACCTGAATAGAAACCATTCCATGTCTTTCATGACCCCACTGCCTTTCCTCAGACTGTTTGTAGTTTACTTATATGGTATGGATTTGGCTGTGACCAAGTCATATCAGCCTCGCTGTGCCTCAGTTCTCATTGTAAAAATGTAATTTTTACTTACCTTTCAAGAATATTGCAAAAATTCTGCCAAGGCAATGATACTAGAATAATCCATCTAACAACCCAAAACGTAAATGACATTGCATAGTGCCTGACCACTGAAAATCAAACACGCAAACAATGAAAGATCAGGAAAGCTATCTGAAGTGGAGCTCAAGGTCCTTCCCTGACCCACTTGGATTTTATAAGGCTATTTTATACTGCTATTTTATCAAACGTGAAAGAATTTAGAACATAGATAGAAGTGGTACTGTTTCAATGGCAGATCTAGCTTTTCCCTTACTTATCTTTCTCAAAAACAGATTTTAAGATAAAAAACATCAAGGTGTTCAAAACAGTTGGAGAAAGGTATTGACATATTGTCAGAAAAGTGAAAAGTACATTTCTTTAATCTCCGAAAAAGGTGATCATTACGAACTTGTCATCTTACTAGAAGACCAAATCAATGATGCTAGTGTTTTTGCTTTTACAGCAAAATACGTGCTGAAGAAGAATTATACTGATAACTTTGCCAGTGCTTGAAAATCCTGATATAGAGCCAGACAGGGCTCTTCATGTGAAGGGAACGCCCTTCCCTCCATTCCAAGTCTTTAAGACACACAGACCTGAGAGTTAAATTCTTTGACACCAGACTCCCTGGCTGGCAAGCACAAGATCAAATAGCAACTCTGGAACAAAAGCGTTCTTTTTGGGCTTGATATAAACCAAACAGGAATCTTTCTACTGATTTCCATGAAAATCTGTGTATTTTCCGCTTTCAGAAATTAGCTCCGTTATGCTCATTTCTTTGATCTACATGAGTAGAGAAATGTCTTAAGTACTAAGCCTGAAAAATCATTTTGCCACCGTAGAAATGTCCATTATAGATCTGTTTCAGCTAGTACTAAGACCTTTCTGAAACTTCAGGCCTTTGAAATAGATCCCCAAAATGTAGCAGAGTTAGTAAACGATTCTACCAATTACAAGCGGCAAACCCCACAAAATTCACAACGACAACCAAAGCTCTGATACCAAGAGTTTTAAAAGAAACCTGTATGAATACATACAACATGAATCAAAAGTTAGAGCTCTGTTCCTGCTTATCAGGAATCTCACTTGTTAAAAGCATGTGGGCAAAACACACATAGAGATATCTACTGGCCAAATAATAGACAATAAATAACATAATATCATTGCAAGGATGCATGAGCATCGATTTAAAATATTAGGTCTTCCCTCAGGTAATATTCTAACCCATCATCTTTGTTTTAAAACTGCGAAGATCCATAGGGACAAACATGCTCTTCAGTTTGTCTCAAATGACAGAGGATCAACTCTCATGAGAAGCTGTGCAGTTTTGAATATAAGCTGACTTAATTTTCAATTTCTAATTGAAAAATGAAAAATATTTAACAAAAATCTCACCTTTTTGGGTTCTGTAGGTCAGATCCTACACTTAAAAAACCAACAGATGCACAGCAAAGATGACAAAACTCTAGTTTCACATTCTGATATTAGGAGAAGCACCGCTAACCTTCTGCAGTAGCCCAAATCCTAGCATATTTCTTTAGGTATACTTGAGATCCCTGGGGTTGATATAAATATACCAGTCAGAAAGGATCATAATTATTGCTGTATTTTAATGATTTTAATAAGCTGTGAAAATGAAAGGTAGGTTAACTATTCATATGTATCTGACAGATTTCATTAAAACCACACAGCATCTCGACGCTGAAAGGTCTAATTTGACACATTTTATCTCCAGGTCAAAACGCAGCACTTCAATCTCTTCCAAATGTAATCATATTGCATTTACAGTATCTATTCCTCTCCGTAACAAAGAAAGATTTTAAGAGGATAACACGGGGAAAATACTGTCTGACAGATTAGGTTTAAAAACAGTAATTATCCCTAGCATCACTTAGGTTATGTGTTTCTCCCTCTGCTGATACCACTTTGTTATCAATTACTTGCAATGCACATTACAACCACTGTGCTGGGTACCGTGCAGTTTCACAGTAGGAAAAAAAAAATTTTTTAAAAAAAATCTTGCCACAATGGAACTATTACTTCCTTTATTTTATTGATAAAGAAGGGCAGTATACAGTGAGTGAAACCAGATGAAATAAATTATCAAAGAACGCTGAAGAAGAAGAAGAAACTACTTTAAGAGAATTGAGGCAAAAAACCCTGGAATATTTGGTTTTAATAAGAGACTACAGTATTTTATATGAAAGGTTTTGCAGCTCTTTCGCATTGTGTACACTGAGGAGCTGTAGGCATAGACTAGGATGTGAGGTGCATGGTATCTTTCCACCGTAAGGAAAGAGTAAGGTCCCTCACTCTATCTGAAATCCAGAAGAAGATGGAGAAAATCAGCCTCTCACACTGTGTCTATGGTAAAGCCAACAACGGATTCTGCTAGGTAAAGTGATAGTGTTCTCTTTTCATTGCTGGCAGCAAGAAAAATAAAAAGATTTTTATCCCAAAGAAAAACTTTCTGCTACCCTATCATCCCTATCTGAAATTTAGAAGGAAAGGTAAATTTCCAACAGTCTCTTTATCCTGAAAAAACGTTTAAGCAGCTGTGTCTGGCCATGTTCCCCAGTTATACATCACCTTTAGATTGACAGAGAATGTTGGTCAGAATGGCATAGAGTGGCTGAAAAAGCACTAGGTAAGGGCTGATGTATCACCAATGCAAATACAACGAAGGTCCTTTGTTATTAAAAAAAACCCAAACAAACCAAAAAGCCCCCCACAACACACCAAAACCCCACCTTCTTTCTAACAATCTCCTGGACACATAAAAGGTCTATCCACAAGGAATTTTGGCCTGAGACGAGCGTGAGGTTATGCACTAGCCTGAAGGGTGTGTTCACAATTTGAAAGAGCAGAAGTGATGCAAAGGGTGACCTGGCATACACACAACACTTGAATTGCGATTAGAAGACCAGGAATGCATTCCAGGACACTGGCAGACCACCTTACTTCTCTATTCCATTATCTCCTCTTCTCTTTTAGCCATTCAAGGTGCAAGTAGTTTTCTGGCAAACCTGCTTGTTAATATCCACTGAGGCAACGTAACTTGGCTTCAGCATGAAAGTACAAGAGGAATTTCAGAAATGGAAACACAGTAGGTACTCAGAAGAGATGCCATTAACAGCAGAAGGGTTTATTAGGAGATGCTCTTTTTCTCAGCCCTACCAGTGATTCCTTTTCCTTCCAGGGACGTTGACACATACCAGGCAGGATTTTTCCTACAGGATACTTGAGAAGTATTTCAAGCTACTTGCTAACATTAGGATGGTAGAAGAATACCATAAGGGAAATCAGCAGCCAAATAAAGATAATGGCAAGAAATTAGTACCATGAAAGACGATTAGCTATACCGAGCTTAATAGGATCACCTATCACCTAAGCCAGAAAATGTAAGCAAACATGGGCACAGCAAACAACGCTCTCCCTTCCTCCCCTCCCAAAGGCAGATGTCGTAGCTACATTCAGCCATACCCTTGGCATCTCTTTAGAATAAATGTGGCCATTTGAGGCTTCTAGGAAATAATGACTTATGCTAATTACTCTAATGAGGATTCTACTTTGCACTCCCTCGACTTCCCTCTTGCTAGATTTCTTTTCTCTTTACTATAAAAACACAATGTTGGAAGACCTAAGTCTAATGAGTTTCATGGTGTCAGTCCAGTTTCTCTTGGAGCAACCTCCATAACCAACAAACCCAAACACTAATTAGGCCCCTTGTTGCTACTGTCTGCAGTAAAGCCAAGGACAGAAGGGATATTAACCTACCTCCTTTATTAGTGTAATCTTAAAGTGATCCCCGCAGATTTAAACTGAATTACAGTTGCAAAGGGCCAGGAAGAAAAAAATACATTCAAGAGTCCTCACCTCCGATCGAAGACAAATCAAATATTCTGAGGTTTGATGCATCCCTGACCTGACAGCTTCAGTGAAGGTCATTATATTGATTTGAAACAGGTGAGAGTAAGAGAAGACATTCCCCGCCCCTGCATAAACAAGACTTTGAGGTGAAAATGGGAAAAAGCCCACAAGCAATGTAGGAGGGAACCTTATTGGTCTCAAGAAAGGATTTTTCATTTTTTTAAACTAGAGAAGAGAAAGCTTCTATTAACTCCAAGAATGTTCCCCATCCTGAATTTTCAGCAGAGGGATGGGGCAGATAAGGTAAGAGATAAATTAGCTCGGCAGAAATTATCAGAGTTTGTGAATCTAAGGCTGTTGAAGACATTCTTACTAGTACTTGGCTGCTTCCTCATGCTGGCCCCAAGTCAGCAAAGCACATGAAGGAAAGGAGACAGCACATTGCTAGAATATTATCTAAGTTAACTAGAGTGATCTTTGGGGGGGGATCGGGAGTCGTCTTACCTGGTTTCAGACACCCACAAGTAAATGCCATGTATAGCAAGTGAGGACAGCTCAAAGTTTAAAAATCAGTCTCTTGTAACTTATTCCAGACTGGATTCCCCAAAATCAAAATACAGACCTTAGATCAGCAGCCCTTTCTGAAAGCCTCATCCACCACACCTCAGCTTCACTAAGTATTGCAAACAATATAAAAGCAAGAGGACAACGACAGAGTCTTCGCACACATTGTGATATCCACTTTATCTGAACACTACAAAACAAATCTCTAGGAGTTTCCCAATATTACCGTAGCTTTTGCTATGATTTTTTTTTTTTTTTTTACAATAACTTTTAGGAAAATAAAAGACAAAGGCATTGTATTGGTTTAAGTAATGTTTTAAAGAATTCTTGCTCTTAGGAGGTCATAAAGTAGCATTTGAAGAACACGCAATAGGAGAGTTATACAAGAAATTGGAGGGGTCTTAGAAGATAAAGTGATAGCAGAGACACGTGCATTTGCATTAATTAACAGTCAGTGTTGTGCTGGTGTTTGGGTGTTTTGTTTTGGGTTTTTTGGGGGGTTTTTTGGGGTTTTTTGTTTGTTTGGTTGGGTTTTTTTGGTTTTGGTGTGTTTTTTTTTTTTTTAAAAATAGTCATCAGAAATTGCCAGCTAACCAGAACCAGATGGTAGACCTCACTAGGCACCACAGCCATATTCTGCACTCATTATTCATGCACAACTCCTACTGAAGTCCATGAGAACACGGAACAACCAACAAACACCTGCTACAAAATCCAAAAACTTCAGCAGGAATTCCACAGAGAGATCAGGGCCTGTTGCTCAGCCATCCTCTAGTTGCTTTACCCTAGGAATACAGAGTGGGTGTGAATTTAAGTGCAACAGAATTCAGGCCAAAGGGTAGAGAACAGCGATTGATGTCTTCTCTGATACAAAGCCTACTGAAGTCAATAAGGATTTTGTAACAAAACTGAAGGTAAAATATAGCAGTAAATGCCAGGAAGAATATAGCAGTAAGAGGCCAATACAGCAGCAGCTATAGACATTAGTCAGTGTTAGCATCAAGAAGAATAAAATACCCTGCTCAAGAAAGACTGCATTTTGGATCTCCCTTTGAAGAGGCAGATTAAGCTCAGGACGTTTCTGTCTACCGTGCAATGTGAACATCCACCTTGTTTTCTTCTCTTACGTCTCTGCACTGTTTAAAATCTACCAGTTCATAATCTCCTTTCAGAAGATTTAGTTGGAATTATATGGCTGAAGGAAGAATAGGGTGCAATGGGTACATGAAGAGTGGGGATGAAAGCAAAAATCTTTAAATTGCCATCTATCATCAGAGTAACCGAAAGCTAAGGCTGATGACTTCAGGTCAGGATTTGTTTCAAATCTGTGTGGGGAGCAACTCCATTCTTCTGGGGATTGGCAGTGAGAGAGAGCGCCTTTTACCCTTTAGGAGACCAGTTCAAATCCAGGTCATTAGTGGCTTTAAGCAATAACAGGGACAGACTGGAAACAGATTTCCCCTGCTAATCTAAAAGCAAAGAGGAGTTCTGCTTCAACCGGCCGCAGTGCGGAGCCCCCAGCTCCCCTCCTCTCACGCTGCACTGAGAGCTCCCCCTCCTGTTTTGCTTTGACTGGTAGTTCCAAACTGCTGCAAGCAACGGGGGCTCGCACGCAACACAAACTGGTCCTGGCCAGCACTGTCCGTTTGGCAGAAGGCATAGTTTCCCTAGGCACTAACAACTGTTTGTACATCTCCAGACAGGTACAATCAAAACACTTTTTTTTTTTTTTTTTTCCTTTTCTAAAATAGAAGACACTCTGTGTAGAGTTGACACATTATCAATGCTGGCAGTCTGCTGCACCTTCCTATTGCTGACAATTCCCTGTTCAAATGGAAGCTTGAGAAACAAAAACCCTGGATATTTGCAGACACACAAAGAATATGCACTCTACTCGCTAAAAAAGAACCCGTGATCTCAGGGCATGTACTGAACCACTGCTTAATCATTTTTTGCAGTATTTCCCTTGACAAAAAAATTCCAATTGCACTAGAATCTGCCATACTACACTAAAGCAAGAACAAAATTAAAACTTTTCACTCCAATGGATCAACTTTTCCATCAGTTCAATGAATGGCTGTGCAAGTTTTTTAGTGCTACTGAAATTGCTTCAGTAGAATAATTTCATTTTTCCTTTTTTCCCCTCATGCTACTTTACAGAGAATTGTGATTATTCACTATCATTTGGGGCAAGAAATATTTCAGAATACCCGTTTCCAATGGAACAGATATCCTGAGCTTCACTTCGTGCTCAATTTAGAGGGGAGACAGAGATAAACTAAGGAGTAGGTCCACAAAAGAAGAAAGAAAAAAAAGCTTAGGGACTTGTATCTTACCCATATTCCAATGCAAGTATTTACTGCCACAGCTTAGATCCTTAAGAGGCTTCTCTCAGTTGCAGAATAGCTCAGAAACTCTTCCAGTCCCTAGACAGCAGTGGTTCCTCTCTTCTTTAACAGTAACTTTTTCTCTGTTTTCATCCTTCAGGTTGAGAGGTTTCTCTCAGTCCCCCACTTTCAGCTGAATTGTCCTGCCAGTTGTCCAGAGTAAAAAAGACCCAAAACACAAATCTCACAGCAGTCAGCTCTGCAATCTCTAAACCTGTGTCCCTCTGGTATGACTTCTGCGAAAGCTAAACAAGACCACACCTGCTGTATGAAATTAAAAAAACTAACAGGGTCCTTCAGTTCCCATACTTCCCTTGAGTTTGTTGCTGCAGAGTACTGAGCAGCCTGGCACACGTTCAGCTTTCTGCATGCGAGAACTGCTCTCAAAGTAATATACAATCCTTAATGTGATTTGATGAACTGGAGATTTAATCTGCAGCCTGCAGCCCCTCCCAAAATCAGGCATATTTAAAGTAAAAATGAGATGTCACGTTAGCCTTTCCAAGGATCAAACAATTGTAGCTCTGCAAATTAAGACATCCCAAAGCTGACATTTACACAGCCTCTTTAATCAGTCGTAATGCAAGTACGGACTATGCATGATGATCAAATTTGAGTTGAATTTCAAGGTTAATGCAAAGAAAATTCATACACGTAGGTTTTTTGGATTTTCCTTGCAAGCGGTTCTTAGCATCCGGCATCAATGCTTACTAGGGATGCCTGCGTACTGAGAACTAGACGTACCAAATAATATCCCAACTTGGGACAGTTTGACTTTTCACACAGGCCGCCCCCCAATACAGGCCAGCGTTTGCCATTCTCCTGGTATGAAGGTGGTGGTTAGCAATAATCACACCTAGGCCATATCGAGTTTGGTCGCACCGATCTGAAACTGTGGCTTTGCTCTCAATCCAGTTTAGGAGCCTGAATCATTATCTTCAAAGCAGCACAACAGGCTGACAACACTGAAACACAGAAGACCTTTTTCACAGCACCTGATTTTAGTAAATGAAATAATTTCCATAGGGTTGAGAACAATTGCAGAGCACTCTGTCACACACTAACTGCAAGATGTGTACTCTTATACCAGCAATCTGTAACAAGCGCATCTTTGCTGAAAGCTTTTTGGGGGATAAATCCAACCTCAACTCTATCAGAATTCAACTAGATGACAGCTTCTGCAGGGACAAAATAGTGATGGGGTCAAATGTAAGGAATCCATATACAAGGGAACAGGGCAAAGTAATTCTCAGAGCCTAATCAGAAATATTTTTAAAGGACTGTGATTTCTGTGCAGGTGCACAGAACTTCTCAGTGCTCAGCTCCACCAGGTGCCATTAGCTGGGCATCCAGCAATGGAAGGGTGGAGTCTTCAATGACATGCCTGACAAGTCATAACTATCTAGCTTTTTTATATTATTTGATTCCCAAAACATACTTTCTGCTAGCTGTTACCAGAGAGAATAATAAAATGGAAATTGCTTTGTTTTGACAAGTGTTGAGTAAAGCTTGCCATGCTTCAAAACATTCAGCAGTATTTTATATAACATATAGGTTAACCAAAAAACATATATTCAAGAAAAGAGAAAACCCAAATATTCACAAAAAGGCATATGCTCCCTCTGTTTCGTACGCTGATTAAACACTACTTACCAGTACAGTTTGACACAGTAATTACACCAAAATATTTCCATGCAAAGGCTGAAGGTAGAAAACGTTCATTACGTTTTTGCATTTCAGTGTGATTCTCCAAATTTGGCTGCCTCGCTGTTCATATGTCAATCAGGTGCACCAGGAAATAAAAGATGAAAGCACAAAGGTTCTACCGAATGCTCCCTAGCAGCAAGAAAATATAACTTGCAATAAATTCACCCAACAGCCCACTTTGCCAGTCAGCAGTTCCTGGTTGTATGGTCTCTGCTAGCCCTTTTTTTTTTTTTTTAAACAAACTGCATGCAACTTGCTCAGAAAAAGATGGAAAATTGAATAAATCCTCCCATAGCAGGTGATAAATATGATAGTAAAGAAATAGCATGTGTTTTTTCTTAATGAGGAACACAAATTACATATACTGAGTGACTTACACGAGGGAGGTTGTGAGGTCTACGCAGTTCTTAAGTACGTGCACATCCTATTCATTTGAGAAAGCCAATCAGTATGACTGGCAGCTGCGGGACGTTGCCTTAACAGTGTTGGCTAGATAGGGTAATTCTTTTTTTAGGCATTTCTATGCTGGAAAAATTCCTTGCGGAAATGCAATTATACCAGTAAAACATGTTTTCATTGGTCTACTTTACACCACTTCCCTGAACTCCCTTGCTAGTGTGTGTTCTGCCTGCAACAGAAGGGTTTCCAACACAGTATTTTTTCTAGTGTATGTTACTCATTACTAAAAAGGAGGCATTACTAAACATCCACTAGGAAAAGAGCCCCTAGAGACTATTCTTTGCAGGTTCTCATTAGAGCTGCCTTAAATTTTTATTTTCATTTTGGTTGAAAATTATTTTTAAGTTTAAAAAACACCTGTGCACTATATCAAATAGATTTTTGAAAACATTCAGAGCATTACATTTTTCAAGGCACGCACCTACACAAAGAGAAAGACAACCCACATAGTGCCACAGGAGAGAAGGTAGATATGACAAAGGAAGGAGAAACTACACAAGCAGGAACCAGGATTAACCAAGATCTAATCAAGTGAAAGGCCAGTCCCCAGAAGGTCAGATTTATTCACAAAAAATAGGATCTTCATCCCTTCAGCCAGAAGAAAACAGGACCACAGGTGGGAAACTAATGCAAGTGATTGTTTGGAGCCAGCATAACAAAAAAAGCATTTTTCTGCTATACATTTTTAAGACATACCACCTGCACAATTGAAGTTTCTAAGTATAGAGTGCTTGTAGAAACTTTATTAACTGTAGATATTTCCGTAACACCATCACAGCTGCTGACAGCTCTTGGAGATAACAATCACAGCACACTTTTATCGCATTTTCAGACACTGAACTCTTGTGGGGAAAGACACCAGAGCTGGAGAGTATTTAGGCTAGCCTATGGCTGGGTGGATAGGTGAGAAATTCAGATCCGAGTTCTTCATAAGCAGAATAATGCAACAGTCTGCAACCTGTGTCTGTGCTCTGATTACAACACTACTGGATGCTACATTATCTGTAGCATCACTTTCTTATCTCTGTGTACAGTTGTACCTGTACTATTTTTCATGTGGAGAGCAAAGCTGTAAGTATACATGCAACGTATTTTGACCACAGCCACTTATTTGCTTCCCACAGAGATCAGTGAGGTAACAGTCTGAACATCCCTAAATGGGAACATCTCCCCTTGACCCCTCTAATGTCAGTGGAGTAGGATGAACTTACCCAAAGCCCTATTCAGCACAGTTAAGTCATACCACTGGTGTGTACTGCCTGCTGGAAAGAGGCATGGAGATATTCTTGACTACAGAGATAACCTAAAGAAATCAGTCTCCAGTATAAGCCTCTGATAATGGCACACTTTCACAAGCAGAGAGTTGAGGACTGAATTCCTGGACATCCAAAATTCTTGACCTTTGATCACACAGGAAGACTGCAGGGTACCTACGGAGTAATCCACATCCCAAGCCTGCTCCCTAACTATTGAACCATTCTTTTCTATTGCAAAAACTTCTTAATGGCTTCTGAAATACCAGCTACCTACATTTTGTTTTTCTTTTTTGGAGCCCATGCGTTAATTCCCATGCTATTTGCACTATTTCATATGACAGAGAGAATACCTAATGATAGGCAAGTTTTGTTGAAGCCAGTAGCTAATTTAGATCTGGCTTTCCTTAACAAACCAAGAATCTTCATCTGTCCTTTTAAGTTATCCTCAAAAGAATTTATTTCAACACTGCAGATGAAGACACAGTCTTTTTAAGTAACTGTTTTATCCTCTTTGGGAGGCAATTAAACAGTGCAAGAAATTACCACCTTCTGTTTCTATTCTTGTCACGGATGGATAATTGGTTTGTTTTAAGGGGAGGGAAAACTAGTCAGACATTGCCAGTTTCAACACTTCTAACTACTTAAAGATTATCAGTGAAAAGCAGTTCTGTCGAATTGAAGGACAACATTTCTAATAGGTCTCCTGAATTTACATGCAAGCAGATGCACTCCGCAGCAACCAGTCTCGGTCAACTATGGGACCACTCAGGTCCTCAGAAATGCATACCATTACCTCAGCAGATGCCTTCATCAGCGTGGCTCCTGCCATCGTCTCCCTACCTCTCTTCTGTCTGGGACGTTGCTAAAGTTATACAACAAACACAGGTAAGTCTTCGCAAGATCAGGACCCAAGCGTGCTTCTCCTCTCCCTATTACGTCGCTGCAATGGTGCTATGTTGTTTTACCTGGAAAGCTGGCTGTACATTACCTCTGAAGGCTGAACGGGAATACAAAATGAAGTACTGCATGCTGCATTGAATTTTAAATCTCAAATTGACAAAGCTTTCATGTTTCAAATTAAGTCCTGTCGATTGGTTTTAAGTTTCCTGTATTTCAGTAAATATATCCAGATTAGGAAGAGGTTAAAAAGAAAACGATGAATTACAAATTCAAGAACATGCTTGTTACCCTACCCAGCCTGTGCAGGAAGGAGGAAATGATGTTCTATTTGTGTTCCAGAACAGTTCTGTTCTGCAGGCACTGTCAGCATCAATTAGAAGCATGACCTATGTTAGCTTTTTGTCAATACTGTAACTAGTTTAGAGATTGCTCTTCAACTACAGTCTGGGAATCAACTTTTGGAAAGACAAATCTATATAATCACTAAAATTGATCAAGAGTGGACAAGGGAATTACAGAAAGTTTCTGAATTGGATGTATCCACAGCGCACACACCTAAACTTGAAGGCTTTGAAATTCAATTACAGAAACTAAAATAAGTGACCATAATGTTTTCTATTATCAGATACACAGAAATAATTTTCCCTTCCTTCCCCTGCCCCAACAAAACAAATTTCAATTACTTTTTCCTGATCAACAAACTCGACCTTCTGAGTCCTTCAACAGCGTACAACTTTTAAACTTAAATAATATATCATAACTGTAGAACACCATAGCAGAGGATTTGCAGTTTCGAAGTATAGCATCCTAGTTTAAAAAGCAAGCATTAAGTGCTTATAATGCATCTGGACTAACCAGATAAAAAGCTGAATATGACACACATGGCCATTGTACGTAACACGTAAATCCTGGAAAATGAATGTGCACATAATGAACTCCTCATGTTCCTTCAGTCTTTGTATGAGACGTGCATCGTGTGAGCTCTGTAAAACTCGTGGTATGTCCAGACAACTGCTCAAAAAAACCCACCTTTGCAATCCATACAAGTTAAAAATTCATGGAAATTATTTCCCCTCAGAATCCGGCCCTACGCTGCAACTTGCTCAGAGGCGAAAAGACTTATCATCAATTGCATTATTTTCCATAAACAAATTGGGTGGCTAAAAACAATGTCAAAAGCATGACCTTAACAGAAGTACTTGGTAAAAGCACTTAGTATATAGGTACTTGAGCTGGTATTTGGCCAGAACACGGTATTATGGCCAGGTTTACAACACATTTCTCTTGCCTTAGATTAGCATAATCAGTAAGGGCTGTGATCTGCAGTCAGCACAGTGGTGCTACTAAGAGTCCTTAGGATATATATATGGATACGCTAGCAAAAGTACTTTATCTGACACAGAAACTGCCCAGAAGACAACTTCATTTCTGAGGCAAATTTTGAGATTTCAAGCCTGTCATGTTTTTTGAAGAACAGAACTGATATATGAACTTTTCACTTAAGGGATGAGTCAGGAAGACTTTGTAGCTCAGTTACAAGAGAACTGCCTTTAGCTGAAGAACCAGCACATTAAAGGCCTCAGCTTCACCTGATTCACTGGTCACTTGTCTTTCCAGATTGCTTTTGGTGGAAGGAACACTCTGATAGCCAAGATCTGTGTCCTAGCTGATCAGGCTTTTTAGCACAAGAATTTATTTCAATAGCTTTTTAGATGGAATTAAAAAATTCCCACATAGCAAGATATATTGACAAAATAACCCTGTTTAAAACATTACAATCACATCTAAGCTGTCTCAGCTACTCCTAAGCTTTCCTTTATAGGTATATAAAATCTGCATTAGAAAAGCATTCTAAGCCTTTTCCTCTCAGTCCTCCCTCTTCCTCCTTTAACATGATAGGGCTGGGACTCTAGTTTTACATCTCCACCAAAAAAAAAAAGAAAAAAAGGCAGCATTTTCAGTTGTCAGAGGAGCAGAGGAGAAAAGAGAAAACAAATACGGAGTTGCCAAGGTTACTGACAATCCTTGCTGAAGAGATGAATGAAATTGATAGGGAGGAGACAGGTATAAAAAGATACTCAGCTCAATTTTTACAATCCTCCTATTTCAGATGTGACTGGTCCTAGACATTTTTTTTTCCTTCTGGGAAATTTAAATCAATTTGTATTCAACAGAATGCTTCATATGCTGCCTTGCAAATGGAAGACTCAAACAGTATACATGAAATTGTCCTAGCCTTTAACAGGTTTGATCTGCTAAAGCTCCTATAAACCACATTAGATTCAAATGATTGAGGTACATTTATACTGCCTCAAAAATCTGAAGCCAAAAATAGTAAAGCTAAAAATAAGGCTTTTTCTTCTGCCACAAGAAAGAAGAATGGAGAAGATGCCATTCATCCTAACCGTACTGAAATCAATTGGCTGTTGTGCCTGAACCTTAAGATGGTAATTTCTTAACTGTGTCTCATAAGCCCTCTATTGCAAACAAGTTATTTCCCCTTGTCTCAGAGACAGAGAACAGCTATTTTAAAACACGAAGATGAAAGTTTCCCTATCGTGGAATTCTTATGTGGTTTTGATCTAAATCTATCTAGGAATATGCAGCCAAAACTGGAAACACCTTTCTGATACAGTGGTATATTTAATGACATTATCTTTCTAACAACCAATCTTCTGCAGCATTGAAATTCCTAATCGGTTTCGAGCTACTTTCTAGTACAGTAGATTATTAGGAGAGGGATCATAACAGCTAACTACAACAGCAACCTAGAAATGAAGGAACTCAGCTGGGTTTGCTTTACAGATGATGCAGTCTATGTCTTTACATCCTCACAGTATCACAGCTCTATGAAGTCAATATTTTTAATATACTGCTGGGTGATTAGTATGTTCATGTCTTTCTCCTCTTTCAGGGACAGAGAGATTAAGAGTTAAAGCTCAAGATCACATCAGCAGCCTGCAGCAGAGCAAGGAAGGAAACAGGCTGGATCTAACCAGCGGTGTTAAGGAGCAAAGCAGCCCTTTAGCTCTGGTGTGATACAAGAGCGCACTGCGCACAACTAGAGTTAAGATGAGGGAAAAGCTGAAGCCCCCTGTAAATCCACACCTGAACAGAGTAAGCAGCTGACCCAGAGCTCATCAATCCCAGTCCAGAGTGTTAATTATCCTTCGTCATAGAAGACTGATCAAGAGAGGAAATGGAGACAGTAATGGATATCAGGGTGTACACTGACATTGACCTCAGCAGGCAAAGGCTATCCAACCTGTCAGCATATAGCAGAGAGAGTTCTGAGCCATCCTTCTCACTCAAGGACCTCTTTATTTGACCACGTCCTCAATTCAGTGGCCCCTGCAATGGCAGGAAGCAGTTGTTATATCCGGCACCCCAGAGAATGAAGGTCATGTACCTTAATCCATTACTACTGAAGTGACTTATTGATTTCAGGAACAGTGTTAACAGTCACCTCTCAAAGAATAAAGATTTATTTACTATTATTTATTTATTATTAGATCAATTGCTTCACTAGCATACCAACCTATCTTCAAAGGAATGGATGTACTTCTTCCCCTCAGCCATACACAAGTATTTTAAATTTTCTGGTTTTATACAGATTCCCCCCCTACCAAGCTGACTAATTTAAGTGGAAAGCCCCACAGGAGGGTAGTCAAGGAACCACTTCAGATTCATAGCCACTGACTGCACTGTGCCTATGATTTTACACCACTGATTTTCAACCAGACGGTGTGCACTGCTGGCTACAAAATTATGGTGCTACTAATAAGTTTGTTTTTCTTCGTTACCTTTCACAGGGCTCTCCAACACAGTCTTAAGATCCCATCCTGAAAACCACTACGCTATGAGACCGAAATAGCATTACAACAGTAAAGCACTGTAGCACCACGTCGTGGTTTAATGCGGCAGGCAGCTAAACGCCACACAGCCGTGCGCTTGCTCCCTGCTCCCCCGCAGCGGGATGGGGGAGAGAATCAGGGGAAAAAAAATAAAATTCATGGGTTGAGATAAAGACAGTTTAATAGGACAGAAAAGGAAGGGAAAATAATAATAATAGAATATACAAAATAAATGATGCACAATGCAATTGCTTACCACCTGACGACCGGTGGCCCAGCCAGTCCCTGAGCAGCGGTTCCCCCTGGCCAACTCCCCCCAGTTTCTATACTGAGCATGACATTGTATAGTATGGAATAGCCCTTTGGCCAGTTTGGATCAACTGTCCTGGCTGTGCCTCCTCCCAGCTTCCCGCTGGCAGGGCTTTAGAAGCTGAAAAGTCCTTGGCTAGTGTAAGCACTGCTTAGCAACAACTAAAACATCAGTGTGTTATCAACATTATTCTCATACTAAATCCGAAACACAGCACTATGCCAGCTACTAAGAAGAAAATTAACTCTATCCCAGCCGAAATCAGAATACACCAATGATCTCAAGTGCTAGAAATTAGATACTTGATTTCTAATCACTGAGCTAGTATTTTCAGGCTATTATATTCCAGACTCTCCTTTGGTATCAAAGGCTTATTACCCTCCTAACCAAAAAAAACCTTAAGTCATTCCTATGGAGTTTTTAGATCCAAAGAGCTAAAACTTTGGACCAGAAACAGACTAGGAGTTACCCGACTCTCATGCAAGGACTGTGCATTTGAACGTTACAAGACAGGCCCCCAGCACTGTAGGTAACTTGGAACTTTTGCCAATTAGTCGTATGCATGTCATCTACTGCTAGGCATTTAAACCGGATCACTCTGTACACCGAGCAGAGAGGGGAGCAAGCTGACGGAAACAAGTCAGCTCTGAAAACTGCCAAGTTCAACCTGCCAAATGCATCAAGGATTCACCAGATTCAGACACTGTTGCACTTCCAACACTTTCCACCAGGCCTTGCCAAGCTGTCAAATCCCACAGATCATTTATGTGGGTAACGCATTGCATGAGACAAGGACTGCATTTGTGTGTGTTATGAACAGCAAGAACAGGCTACGGCTGACTTGCCTCCACCACAGTCCTAAGAAGTTGGTTCTTATTTCAAGTTTGTTTTTTAGAAGCCTGATACAAAATGCATGTTAAAAATCTGCAGCCAGCTTGGTAAAGATCTTACAAGCAGTTTTTATTGTAGGCTGCTGTCAAAGTGAAGACAAATCATCTATGGTTTTGGAGTCCTACTTCTAAATAAAGAAGGAGCTTCTCTGGGAAGAAGTATACTTTGGGATGGAAAAGAAAGGATTTTTGAGGACTTCTAATCTTCATTATTAACTTCATCAATCATGACCCCTGGAAATTAATTACATTTTACAGCAACAGGAAGTTCACCTGAGGCAATAATCTAACGAACCAAGTTAATATTAACACTGCAATTCTTCGAGCTTTAGAAGCAAGCAGGACTGGTCCATAAAAGTAAAGCATAGAACTGTCCTTTGGAAAAAGGTCCTTCACAGGAAAGAATAAGATAAACCCCTCATAACCGCTTGGCTCCAGACTAGCACTTTTGGAAAAGTAGATTTGCAATAAAATTAGAAGAGAACATCACCCTGGAAATAACATTTATCATTACAAGATTCTTTTGAGTGGTGGGAAAATTTTATCACTTTGCAGAAGGGGAACTGAGAGGCACAGATATTAAGACTTGGATTCATTCTAATGCTCTCCTAATGTAAGTGCCAAAACTTGGTGTCCTAACCAAGAGGTCACCAGATTCCCTGCATGGCAGTCCTGCACCTTACTGGACCCAGATCATAAGGTGGTATCTACCAATGGAGAAGACAAGGAGTTAACTACCTTATTTCAGTAAATGCTGTTCTTAACTGAAACTCTCCCGGCTCAGGTCCACAACATACTATATATTCTTCTTAGAGTCTTATTTTCTGTAGCAGCACCCATATTTAACTGGGATGTTTTCTGTTTCTGCACTGACTCTGTAAACATCCTAGCACAGACCAGAGAAAAGAATTGTTGTACCTACTTGACTTACTGAGACCTAATTCCACATGGTTTCTGTGAGCAACAATAACTTTCCCTCCCGTCAGACCCTTCTCCTAATATTTTACAATTTTGGTGGAAGTAAGCATCACTACTAAAACTGCAGTTTCAAAAACCAGACGTTTGTTTGATTTAGATCATCTTAAAAGAACATGACTCAGGATCAAAGTCAGCATCCTAAATTGTATTTTATAAGTAGAGGTGAAACTGTTCAAGCATCGGTTCTACTTAAGGTACAATTAGCAGGGAGAATGTATTTCAAAGTATTCTTTTAGGGAGTTTTGAGCAGCATGGACAACAGCCTCTGTCTATAATCAAGTTCGTAGATATGAGAAATCCCATTTCAATAGAATTCTGTCAGATAATACAGAAAAAGATCTCATTAACAAGTTTTACATAGGAGAAGAAAAACTGTAATGACAAGTTAGAACTTAAAAGCTTTGCTTAGCAATGGCAGGTCAGCTAAGACAGTGATCTTTAAACTCACACAGAGACAAAAAGAAGGTGGCAGTCGTCATTGTCCACCATGAAAAGGATTATAAAATAAGCTTGCTGAGATTCATTGTGCCACCAAGCCTTGAAATGCATATGATTGAAAAAGCCACATCACCACAGGACTTTATCATTTCTCCCCTGGGTCCCTAACTCATCTAATGTTCTCTATTTTAAGCAAATTTATGCGTGGTGGAGTTTGAACAGTTATTTATTTTCTTTTTGACAAAGAAAAATCTGGTTATTTAGTCAATTTCTTAATTGTAAAATTATGATCTTATTGGATTAGAAAGTTCATTCCATTGCAAAACCATTTCTCAAGTCAGAAGCAAAGAACTGACACAGAATAAATCTTAAAGAGCCTGAATTTTCCACAAAAGACATAAGAGCCCATGACCATTTGCATTATATATTACCCAAGTCAAAGCCTTGGTTTTATTTGATCTGCAGGTACTGCAACAGTAGGAAGGTTATGCAAGATAGCCAAATGGCCATCTTTAGAAAGTTCAGTGTTTGGGGGGGATGTCTCTAAATGAAGGAAGTCCAAGAAAGATCTGACGGGCAATGATGAAATCCAATTGCATTTACCATTATGGAGCTTGAGCCTCTTTTATAACGGCCTGGTATAAAAAAGAGTACATAAAATAATTAAGTGTTCATAAGAGACTAACACCAACTTGCTACTCCCATTACCCTAGAGGTAGAAAGATGACTTTTGCATAACTGAGAATCAAAAATAACAGGAGTGCACTTTGAGTACAGCCACAGGTACCAAACCAACCTATAAGCACACAAGTAGATGTAAACACATAATGCGAAATTCCTCCATCTAAACATACTGGGACAGTTGAGTAGGATATGAGCTCAGAACAGACTGAGTATCAATTTCACTCCTCCATATACAGCGATGAAGTAGACTGCTTCAGGTGCTGAAAGGCGCACAACCTTTTACTGAGACATCTGCAGGTATCTCATCTTTCCAACAGCAGCTCATTTAGCTACCACTTCCAGTAACCGTCTTACTCAACTCACCCTGGTTTGGGTATTTTCTGCATATTGCTCTGGGCAATGCAGGTAGAACTTCACAGCAACACTATTCCATGTTAGTAAAACTAAAACCTTTTCATTGTAATTTCCATACACTTAATCTTAATCACAATTATATACTGCTTTCAGATTGAGGTTTTAGCATATAAACAGTACAGTAAGAAAATATAATCATTTAAAATTCATTTCCAAAATCAAAACTCAAAAAATTGTGATCTTTATAGGAAAACATTCAATTCTAGAGCTGCAGAAAACTTTCTATTTTGTCAACTAAATAGAGGAATCAGAATTTAGTACCATGTTATTAATACACTGAAAGTCACACTTTGACACATCCATATGCTACACGCTCTACTGGATATCCAGCAAACAGATTAAGCATGTGTTTCAGCCAGAGTGTAAAAATGCACTTGACTGAAATAAAGGGAAGACACTGCATGTCCATGTGTACGAACATGATAAATTAGATTTGACAGGTTTTAGCAAAACCCTTCTTAAACTATTGTTCAAATAACCAAGACCCAGTTACATAATTAAAGTGCTCTTGTGATAAAGAATTAAAAATAGCTCAGTTTTTCAGACTGTCTTGAGGATGTCTCTTAAACTGTTCTAATAAACATGAGCTATTTCATATCACAGTCAATGCATAAATCTACTTTTGTCTAATTTTTACTTTTCAAAGATCACCTCAATGTCATTTTACTAAATGAAGCCCTTCTGTGTTGAAACTGTTAAGGCAAGCATTAGCCACACAACTATACCTCAGGTAAAATTGGCTCATGCAATTCAAAGTCATGCTGCATGTGACCTTTTCCATCTTTCCAGTCTGATTTATTTCTGGACACTTTCAGATCATGTCAGGATTTGCAGGCATTAGAGGGTGAAGGATCAGAATAAATGCTGATTACTGAGAAGAAAAGATCCATACTTCTAAAGAGAGCAAATATCAATTTCATAATGGAAACAAATCTGAAGAATCTGAAACAGCTAAAGCAAACCAAAAGCACCTACTCTCCATTCCACATATAATTTCTCTTACAGTCACTACAATATGTTCTCAAGGTTTTTGACTGTTTGCTTTCTCGAGTTTGAATATTTTAAAAAGTACTGTTAGTCCCTTTGATACTAAAAAAGGGAAACAAAACAAGGATCTGGAATAACAGTCCTGCCGTTTTGATACAAAATATTTCTTATTGGAGATTAAGAAATAATGACGACTAATAGAGGCCAATCTCTTTCAAATAAGGGAAACAAGTATAATTTAGTGTCTGGTAGAGGAAAAAAAATTGCCTCGTGACTCCATCTATCTGAAACTCACCATTTTCAACACATGATTCAGCATTCAGCTTTCAGATTTATCTGACTCAGCTGCCTGGAAGCAGGATCACTTGAAATTTTATGCCAGTATTATGCCAAATGTCACTCCAGGAGACTATTGTCCAACAGCTGCAGACAGAAAGATTAAGCATCAACATTATTTTTTCCATTTCTAGCAAACTCTCCTAGTCACATTCCTGTAATACCTCTATTACTTTGGTATTGAATGGCAAAGCATAGCAAAGATCTGGATCTGGCTGTTGAGCTTCAGGCAACTCTTTTCATTTCTCTCTGCTAATGTGTGCTCATTTCTGGAAAAGCTAATTTTTTTTGCCTATTTAACTTGCATATTAATCTCCATTGAACTATACAAAATGAATTTCAATCTTCATGTAAAAAGAAGGGAGGATGGTTTTTGATTCACACCCTTCTTGATTTTCATCAATCAACCTTTTCTGCTTAAGTACTGTTTAATCAAAAAAAAATCCCAGATGGCTCCTAAGATTTATCGCAGCATCATTGAAATAGAAAATACT
Source organism: Balaeniceps rex (assembly GCA_013401315.1). Lineage (NCBI taxonomy): Eukaryota > Metazoa > Chordata > Aves > Pelecaniformes > Balaenicipitidae > Balaeniceps > Balaeniceps rex. Next base: position 261 of record VYZW01019219.1, on the reverse strand, counting down.
GTATCTCAGCTCCCACATATAGCTGCTCATGAGACCAACTTAACTAATCAAAAATATATCTAAAAGAAAAAAAAAAAACACCACCAAAGCAAACAACCCCCCCCACACCCCATAGTTACTTCCACCTCTGAGCAACTGTCATGGTTTAATCCAGCAGGCAGCTAAGCACCACACAGCCCTCACCCTCCCCTCCCCGATGGGATGGGGGACAGAATCAGGAAATAAAAAAAGTAAAACCCGTGGGTTGAGATAAAGGCAGTT
>VYZW01019218.1:17723-38206 GCA_013401315.1 Balaeniceps rex | reverse complement strand
CCGGGGGTCTGTGCCCGCAGCCCCGCGGCATCGTCCCCGCCGAGCCCCCGGGGCTGCCGGAGGCACCGAGCCCCGCCGGCGGCGGCCAGCCCCGGCGCACCGAGCCCCGCTCCACCGGGGCTGCTCCGGCGGGGATGGATCGCCGGTTTTCGTTTTCTGGCTTTTTTTCCCTTTTTTTTTTTTTCTTCCCCGCTTGATGTTGGTTTAATTTTTTTTCTTTCTCCCTCTCTCTCTTTTTTTTTTTTTAATAAGGGCTGCATTTTTTTTTTCGAAGGGATAAGAAACGAGTTGATAAAATTAAACCCCTCGCGGTGCCATTATATCGAAACCGGGATGCGAAGCGCCGCGGCTGCGCTAGAAACTTGTTAGGGCCGGAGAAGCGGCTCCGCGGGGCCGGGGAGCGGGCGGCGGCGGGCAGCCGGCTCGGTGCCCCTGTGTCCTTGTTTTCCAGGCTCCAGCCGGATTCCCCCTGGAAGATACCCGCGAGCCCGGGACGGGAATCTCCGCTCCTGATTGTCCAAACGCAATTCTTGTGCGATGGAGCCGTACGAACCAAGAATTGTGTCTGGACATCTGTAGCAGAGATTTCAACTCCACCGGCTGGGCTCCAGGAAGGTGCGTTGGGGCGGAGGAAGAAGGACGGACCCTCCCCGGGCCCGGGGCACGCCAAGGTAACCGCTCCCGGCCGCAGCCCGGGGAAGCCTTAGCGAGGATTTCAAGGAAACTAAATAAACACCGGCGGCGGCTCCGCACCGCTCAGCGCTGCGGGGGTTCGGTCCCGATGCGTCAAACATCGGCCGGGTCCTCACCGGGATGGGCAGGGAGCGGGCAGGGACGGAGGGGCCGAGCCGGGGGCTGCGGCGCTTCGCCGGGGATGGAGCCGAGCGCGACGGGCAGGCGGCCCGGCCCTGCGGCTCCATCCCGGTTTATCCTTCTCGTATTTCTTTTTTTTTTTTTTTTTTTTTTTTGTTTTAATTTCATTTAATTTATTTCGGTGTGCGTCCGGCCTTGGGGCGCGGCCGGGACCCCTCTGCACCGGGGGCCTCGGTCCCCGCCGGCCGGGACGCCTTCCTCCTCCTCCTCCTGCCGCAGCCCCCGGCTCGCCCCGGGCACACGGAGGCCGCTCCGGCTGCGCCGGGTCTCCGCCGAGCCGGGAACCGTCCCCGCAGCTCGGGCACCGGGTGGGCTCGGCAGAGAACAGCCCGGCCCCGGGCTGCCCCCGGCCGAGGGCTGCGGGGATGGGATCTCGCCGCCGCGGCGGGGCTCGGAGGGGACGAGGCAGGAGCAGAGCCGAGGGCTTCGGCGGTCCCGCGTCCTCCCGGAGCAGCCCCCACGAAACCAGGACCGGGAGGAAGGCTTCTAACAGAGAGGCTTTATGACTCCGCAAGCCAAGCGACTCGGCCGGGGCTGCCAAGGAAACCCAGGAGGAGGAGGAAAGCATTACAAGATCCGAGCAAAATTTCACCAAGAGCCTATCTAGGACAAAGCTGGAGGCAGAGAATGTTTTTAAAAGGCTTTTATTTCAGAAACTTCTTTTTTTTCTTACAGGATTTTGCTGTACCCCTCTTCTCCCCTCCCCTGGCTTCCCTCATCTTCCCATTTCTAGCTTTTTTTTTAGCAATGATTGGCAGCTTTTACTATAGCAGGAGCAAAGCCATCCAGGTCTACCTGCGCTTGTGAGGGGAATAACACCTCCCAGGGAAGGAACTCACCCTATCGTGAGCAAACAGCTGGGGGGGATGAGAACAGACAAACCCAGCCTAAGGCAAAAATGCAGTGTAGAGGCAGGGCAGGCAGCAATGCTGAAGACGAACCTGCCTTTTCCCACTTGGGTTTAAGTCCGTTTCAAGCTGCATGCCACACAAGTTCGTTGTTTTTCAGCCAGCCCCTACCATCACCTGGAATCCCCGCTCCACTCCCCCGGCCCAGCAGAGCTTACGGCCATGAACTCAGGACAGAGAAGAGCCTTTGGCCCATCTGTGTCATTTACAAACGGTGGAAGCTGGACTCTAGTCGCTGCGGCTGGATTTGGAAAAGGCTGAATATCAGTTCGTTACCAGCAGTGGGCTTGAAGTTAGCATTTCTCAGACGCAGCAGCATCACAGTCCATGGGTGCTTTTAGTTATGCAGGTTGCGGTGGGGTAAACGTGAGAGAGGAGTCACCGGAGAAGTCAGACGGGGGAATTACTCTTTGGCACTCCCTCCGCGTCAGACAGAGTAACTCCTCTGTCAGGCGTGGGATGGGAAAGGCTCCTCGTACAGAGCACTCACAGTGCCAGGCCAGGCTGCCCAAGCAGGGGCTGGTGCACCACGCCGCTCACCGCCTCCCAGCTCCTCCTTGGCAGCTCCCGGAGATCGAGGACAGGGCGAGCAGTACGTGGTGCAGATCAGCTCCGAGATGTGCACCGACTGAGCTTACGGCACCGGCAAGCCCTCTGCCCCAGGGGAGCTGCTGCTCAGGCGTGAGTGCTGCCGCCGGGGAACACTGCGTGCTGCCGGAGCCGTGCCAAAACACAGGTGAGCAGGGCAGGGGGGAGCGCAGGTAGGACGATCCTGGTCGGACACTCCTAGAAGCTCATGCAGCACGTTTCAGACCTGTTGGCGCCAATGCTATCCTCTCTGACCCCTTCCCTGTGCTCTCGCTGTGGCCTCCCGGCTGGCAGGCAGGCCAGTCCGTCTGTCCGAGGAAACTTCTGGAAACCGAACAGCATCCGTGCCCTAGCAGAGCCGCGCACACCCACTTCCGCTGCGCTCACAGGACTTCCTCACGCTGTGCAGTAAGAAGCCTCCCCCTCCCACTGATGGAAAGGGTTAAAAGCCACTGACTTTCTTTCCCGGGTCTCCGTGCTTTAACAGTTCATCATCTCCAGCCCCAGCCCTTCCCTGGCCAGGCTGCAGCAACGCAGCTCCCCGCCGCTCCCCACCTGCACAGAACGCAAGGGAGGCTGATCAATTCTGTCCATCGTGGTGACAGAAAGATAATTTGCTGCCCTTATCACTCCGTGCTGTCTCAGGCCAGGCACGGGTTTGTTTCCCCTCCAACTAAATGGTTATAAATTGACATTGTTCATGGGCTAGTACTTCACCCTGCCTCAGCTCAGGTATGAGAGAGGCATAAGGCATCAGAAAAACAAAACCAAAAAAGCCTATTTCTCTCCTACTTCCCACAAACAAATATCATGACAAGTGGAAAGCCACTACAGAGGGCTCTGAAGCTGTAATGTCTGCCACCTCAGAGAGAAACTAGTAAAGTCACCTTTTGTTTCCTTGCACTTCGTGTCTTGCCCTTCCCGTGGCTTGTGCACAGACTGTACCAACACTAAGTATTGTGCTAAAAGAATCCCAGTTCCCAGCACCAAGGCAGAGGCACCCCAGCCTTGCCCCAAAGCAGGCACAACTCCCCCAGAACGCCTCATTGCCTCTGAAGACACACCATCCTACTCGAGGTTCAGCACCCCTCTTTCTCCCGTCACGGAAAAACAAAGTCGCACACGCTGCAGGTGCTCTCCGCTCGTTAGGGTACCTGGAAGTGCAGTCAGGAGAGATGAAATGAGGACCAAAAGATGGATGCTGTTGTGGTGGACAGCAGGCCGCGTGCTGGCGGGGCTTTATTTGGATGTCTAGTAACAAGTGAAAGCAGTGGGAAGATGCAGAGACCGGGCACAGGCAGTTCAAGAGAGGTTTGGGTGGGTTTAGGGTTTTGTTTGTTTTGGTTTGTTTTTTTCCAGGGATCTGTATTTACATCCTCTTGTTTTTCCAGGAGTTCACCCACCATGCAATGTCGAGATGAAAAGCACATTATCCTGGTCCTGGAGTTTATAATCCAGCTCACCCTGCAGGCCAAGAAAAAAAATGAAAAACGGTTTAAATGTCATTTCCAAATACTAGCTGCAAAGAGAAAACAGCTCATAAAAAGATGGTGAGTGTTAGGGAGAGCAGAAGGGGATACACTGATGTTTTTATCCTAATGGAAGCAAAGGTGAGAGATCAGACAAGGAGCTGATGTTCATTATCCCACATCGCTTTCTGGACCAGGGTTTTGACAGAACAGGTGGTTGCCTGAGGCGGGAAAACAGTTAGGGGCTGTTTGTTGCCTGAGCACAACAGTGGGCTGAAAAGTGAAGATATTTACCAGTTGCCCGTTTGGGCAGAAATCTCCCCAGGGCTGCCTTCACCTGCTATGGCACCACCTTCCTCTAGTGAAGGGGGTCTGGTTGGGGCCATGAAGCTGCCTGGTACCCGTTAAGTCATTACCCCACATGTGGGGGAGACCCGCTCGCAGCCAGAGGTGCGAAGCCCGTTGCCGGAGGCCAGGGAATACGGGTGATCTCTCTTCAGACACTGGCTGGCTGATGAGACTCAGCAGGTTAGAGAAAGGCTCCAGGCTTCTGAACAGCCACAGTACAATACAGGGAGAGAGATCCCAGCCTGCCCCTTCCCCCTCAAATACGAGATGCTTTGCTTGGGGCAAGAATCAGAAATAGCTTCTCTGAGAGCAACCACAGCACAGACAGAGCAATATTTTCAACAAAGAAAGTCAAACTGAAGGCGTACAGACCATTAGTTCCCAGTCTGCATCATTGATGAGCACCAAAATTCCTGGCCTCCTGCAGAACAGAGAGAAATAATTAGGATACAGGGCTGCTAAAAAGCTTCACAAATAGTTAAGAACAAGGGATGTTACAGCACAGATCACAGCTGACTGTGTATAAAGCCAAAGAGAAAAAGGAATCCTAGCACGGAGGTGGAAACAGGTACAGTCTGTGCCCTTTCTAGATCAAATAAAGGGGAGGCAGGAGCAATCCCAGAGCTCATTTGAATCAAAATGCACCATTCCTGAGGATGCTCCAAGATGACTACATTTCCGTAAGATGTAGAAAAGCCAGGTAATTAAAACCCACGCACTACGGTCGAGCGCAGAGAGCTCGATGTGAAGGTAGGGAAAGCTATTCCGGTGCCCCTACCAAAGGCAGTAAATACCCGGGATCCACTCCGAGCCCCTGATTACAGGCAAAGGGATTCCCCCTCTTTGATCTTCAGTGTCCTGCAATTGTCTCTCCTGTTACCAGGGGACGTGGCACACGCTTCAGCTCACAAAGATCCGTGACGAATGTTAAACACCCCCAGCGCCACCCCGCAGTCAGGGATGGCTTGCACAGCTCACTCTGCTCCATTTCTCTTGGCTTTTTTTTTCCCCCCTCCACGAGGTTGGCCCCATTTTGACAATAAAAATACATTTCCCAGAAGAAATATTTGTTGGCATTTCTCCGAGCGACTGCTTCAGTCCCAGTGATGTCAGCAGGGAATGGACAGACCTGCTAAAACTCCTGGAATTGAGGATACATGTGCTACGCTGCTCCAGGTGACGACACAGAAAAAGCATATGTGGCCCTGCTTCACATTTAAGGTTTCAAGATTTGAGGTGAGGGCTGCAAAAGATGCTCTTCGTGGAACAGTGCGAGGTGTAGTGTGGGACACCTCCCATTAGCACTTCAGCAAATCCCGTATTTTCATGGTCACTAACTTGCTTGTTGCAACCAACAGGAAAAACGTATCCCAAACCGTGGGGATCAACAGAGAAACACAAGGAGGATTCATAACAGCTGTACTTACACAGATTCCCCTTGCATAAATAATTCTGGTCGTTCTTTCAACAGATTCTGTTTGATCCACTTTAGCAGGTTTCTGATATCCCCTGAAAGGAGAAAGGACAGCAGTTTACAAACTAGCTGACAGCTCCTAGCTGATGCCAGAACAAAGTGATTGTTTATCCACAAAAGAGTAGATGAGGATGGATGGGGATAGCTGCAAACCTCCAGTCAAAGGAACCACCTAACAGGATTGTCCCTTACCAGCATCTAACAGGCAGCCCTGCCTCAGGCCTCTGCCCCAAACCCCGTGCTTTGGCAGAACAGGTTTCCCTCAGAAAACGCATCCCACAAAGAATGAATGCAGTTCATGCTGAAATGCCAATCCAGCAGGAGACTGCCGATGTTCAGCGTTCTTTAACACACCCCATGTCCTGTGCGTTCCTTTATCACCTAACAAATTGACATTTAACTCTCTGTGTGTTTAATTAGATTTAAAAAGTCCAAACAAGCAAACCTAAGAACGTGAAAGGAGTAAAGGTAGACACTATCAGTACCAAAAGCAGCACGAACTCTTGGAGACATGAGTTCTGGGGCACAAACGTGTACATAACCAGGCACTAAACATGCACACAGGCACTGGCCACAGTGGTTGTATTCTGGACACTTGCAATATCCCTTGGCATCACACCTGCTGTCGTGGCGTGTTCCCCATGCCGTGCCTGCTCCCTCCCTCTACACTTTGAGCTTATAGCTTCTTTATTAAAGCTCAGCCTTTATCTTTCCATTTCAGTAGGTGACAGGAAGGATTTGTCTTCATGTAAAAGGAGGAGGAGACACTGCTGGCGGGTTTTTATAGTATCAATTTTACTTTGTGAGGCAAAAACAATTTCTTTAGTGATAGCATCAGTTAATTTCCTATTGGAGAGGTGAGAAGCGACAGAGGGGGGGAATAATCCGTTACAGGGTTTAGAGAAGCTGACAAATTGCAACGTGGAGTTCTCCTGCATTTGCCTCTATGTTTCACCATTCCACAAACCACTTCATCATTCTGAATCCACAATCATTTATTCTCCCACGGCTCCTTTAAACAGCCCTTTGAAAGCCCCAAAAGAGTTTTGTTTGTTTTCGAGGCGTGAGGAAGCTTTTCGAAGGCACAAATCCACCAGTGAGGGCTGGAGCCCCGCTCGCAGGACAAGGCGGGACGGCGGGATGGGTTTCCACATCTCCCTCACGTGCAGTAACCTCACCGTAGTCACAGGGAACCTTTCTGCATGCACCTCTCCAAGCTAAAATCAAACTGCATACAATTCCCCATGTCTTTGCTTCACAACAAGCAAAAATAAATGCACTTGTAGTGGCACAACTCAGTCCCTGCCTTACCCCAGGATTTTATGGGATTGTGGATGCTACCCAGAGCAGAGCTGAGATTCTTCTGAATAATGTTACCCCCATCACTTCTGTCACACCAAGGATGAACAGCCCTGGTGTAGGCAGGTGCACATCAACTAGGCAATGGGGACATGTCCATCTGCAGCAGATGGGGGCCTCTTTTCCCAGGGAAAAGGGGGAGGGGGATGCTCTCAGATTCCCTCTGTTCCCCCCTCCCCGGTTTCCCAGGGCATCGGTGCCTCTGGATGACAGCCTGCCCACCAGCACGCCGGTCCCACCGCAGGGCTGCCCAGGGCACGACAGGTATTGCTGCCTCCTAGCACTGGATTGCTCTGATGAGGGCAAAAAGAGCTGCTTTGTGCCTTAAAACTGCCCGATGAGCTGGATGACCTGCCTGGGGCTGACCCACGACTCCCTTGTAATGATATGTAGTTAAGAGCACAAAATAGACCATTTTCTGCCGCTTTCCTAGCAACATGCACCGGGGATGGCAAGTGCTGCTCAGAAGGTATATATATACCATGCCGGTCAGTCAGCCGCCAGAACAAGAGTTAGCTATATTCGCCTTCCCCTGAAAAATGCTGCTGCAACGTAAAGCCCTCAGGATCTCACACCCAAATGGCTCCTGCTCTCCATCACCAAGAAATGAAAGCCGGAGAGGAAGAAAGATGGAGAGGAGCCTTCAGGAGAAGGAGGGGGGGCACAAAGGGGACACCAGCCCCACCGCAGCAACACCCGCAAGCTGTTTCATATTTATGCACTTGCGGCAGGGCACACAACAATGAGCTGTGCCATATACCATTCTCCTTGCACGGAATAAGCAGCCCTTTCCTTTGGGACCTTTCAGGAGAGATCATTTAAACAGAAACACGCTGCACCAGCTGGATAAAACACAGCCACCTAGAAGCAGCCTGGACGAAGGGGCGAGAGGACTGATTTATTTGAGGCTGAGCTGGAAGACTCCTTTACCCCTACTCCTTCCATAATAAATGTTATTTTCAGCCCCACCTGAGCCTACATTCATTTACTCCTCCCCAGAAGTCACGTACACACATACTGAAGAATTTAGATAGTAGGAAAAAAACTGATACCCCTCTGCATGCCAGGAGCTTCCCCACTCCAAATGGCAATGAAAATTAAGAGCCCTTCTTTGCAGCCAACCTTAAGACATAATACTTTCAGCTGCTTTCTCAGCATTGAATTTTTCCCCATTCTGTACACCAATATTACTAGAACAAATCAATTATAAAGGATGAAAAATGACCAGAGCCACACCAAAACCATCTCCCACAAGTAAGATACTGAAAAGGAACAAGATTACTTCCATTGCAAGTGGTCTGGGGAGAAGCCATCTTGCACCTCAGTGCCTCAAATAGCAGACTTGATCAACAGCTCAGGACTCTGTATGTTATCATCATGGAAATAATAAGAGGTAAATTATAGCACAACCGCTTATCTCTTACAGTTGACATACGTAGCATTCCTAAGACACTATACCACGGGTCTAACAAGTTTCCAGCTCCCTGGGCTGAGGATTTGCTACACAAACAGCAGGCCCTCTACAAATGACCTACAAGGAGGGAAAAAAATCTCAACCTGGTCAGGCACCACATCCACTGACAAGTTAAACCGTCACTACAACACAGCAATTTTGCACTCGTGTCGGTTCTCAAGTTGGTCCCCATCATACAACAGAGGCATTTGCTCTTTGCAGGAGCACAGTTGTACTGCACGTGCTGCCATTTGGCTGCAAAAGCAACTGTGCATTTTGGCCCAGGAGTGAGGTTCAGGTGAGAGCTGGACAATACGGCATTTTGCTCCCACGTCACCAACTCAAGTCCAGCTCATTCCAGTAATGATATATTTTTATCATTGCTGCACGGTCTCAGTGAAATCCTTTTGGTAGCCTACTCCTTTCATTCACAGCAAACAAATATCCACACCAAAAAATCCACTCTAATTATCGTTAACTGTCCTCACCATTGGCAGCATCAGCAGAGAAGCCAGAGCTGAAATATTCTCAAACTGCAAAGGAGGGACTGAAGCACATGGTAGGAAATCCCTGTCTCATTTGTATACAGAGACAGCTTCTGTCGCCTGTGCTAACAGTACATCAAACCTCTCCAAATTCTCAGGAAAAATAATCTAAAGTTAATTAAAAAAAGAAAAACCGACAAACGTTTGAGAAAACTGCTTAGTTCAAGTGCACAGATGGGAGCTCAAATCCACAATACATGCATAAAACAAATCACCCAGCGAAACACACAGCTCAGGAAAACGAAGTGTGTGCTTGCAGTGACACAAAGTCATTGGCTTGTCACGCAAGCGGACAGGATGCAAAAACTGCAGCGAGCGTGCATACAAAAACCCAACAGCGTCGGCTCATTTTCAGCCCAGCTGCATCATAAACACTCCTGGTTGTGGCAGACAGAACTGCACAGTCTGCTCAGTCTTCTTGCGTATCCTCCAAGGCCTGATCTTCTGCATCACCCCAACTGTTCCTTGATGAAGAATCTGCTGAGCTTCCTCTGCAAGAGAAATGCGTCTAGGAGTCCATTTTAACACTGCCTGGAACAAGAGCCTAGGTTCATTTGCACCCTCAAAACCAGGGCTGAAATCCATAGATCTTTCCCAGCTCAATAAAATCTCCTGGGCCTGACAGATTCATCAGTGATAACTCAGCAAAGGGGGCACTTGCTGTCTGCAGAGAGAAACCAGGTGCCTCGAATAAGAAACACCAAGCTGGGTGTTGCACTAGAAGGATCTCGCACCAAACTGATAGATGTGCAGAAATGCAGGAGGATTTTGCTCAAACGTAATACCAGTTGACACAGACACGTAGCTCTCGGCTCCCAGGGAGCTGCACAGGTCGCTGGCAGATACACACACACATGCAATGACCAGATGCCTCTGTGTCCCCTGCCTTAACATCCACATACAAACCTGCACAAAGCAGACAGTGCCTTGAAGGGCACCCAGAGGATGTAATTACACCCATATTCTTGCCTTGGCTGCAGAACTGGGAGCTTATTTTGGGGAAATAGGGGAACCCTATAAAGGTCGAACCATGGAAAATTCCCTTCTGGTCCGTAATAAATAAGATATATGCAGCCCTGGTCACTAAGGGGTCAGTGCCGCAAGAGCACTGTGCTTTCCCGGGCCACCTTGCGGATACCTCCCTGTGGGGTACCATTTCTTTGACCCAGAATAAGATCATTTATCATACTGACCATGGCTGAGCTCCAATTTGCTGAGGTCACTAACTCTGGACGAGCGCCGCTCCACCCACATTCTCAGCCACCGGCCTGTAACCATGACAAAGCCCCTTCCCTGCCGCTCCTCTGCCATTATTCCCCCTGCCTGCATGGAAATGTATGGAAAGACAATTTGTATCCCTCTTTTCCCGCTTAAGCAGCTTGTTTTTAAAATAGACCAGCTCCGGCTACCTGCCGCCCCTCCAGGTGAATTGCCTTCTCTCTGCTTTTGAAACTGACGGCCCTCCAGGAATCGGCTCTCTAAAAGAGCTTGTTACAAAACCTGATCTAAGGGATCCTTCAGACTCCTCCAGCCTCCCATCTGATATGCAAATCATTCACTGAAGCAGACGATGGTGTGCCATAAACTGCAGAAGATGACCTGGAATAGCTGATATAAGTGGAGTCACAGGCAAATGGGTTCAGTACTACGCAGAGTGAGCAGCAAGGCAAAATTTTGCAGCAAGAGCAAAATCCATTTTCTCTGACAAACACACAAGCCAATCCTGCCATGCAGTGGAGTGGGCAGTGATTTAAGTATTGGGGAAAAATTTAGGGGGTAACTACAGCCAGACAGAAGAGACTCCCAGTCGTTGGTCTCATCTGTTCTTGTCTGCTACAAATAAACATCAAGGTCTTGGCTTCTGTAATTTTTAATTGCATTATGACATCTTTTCCTCACTTCTCAGCTACAAGAGCAATGCTCTTGTCCATTTCCTTGTGTCCCCACAACAGGAAGGGATCACAGGGGTCTTTCATAGCTCTCCTGTTAGCAGCAAAGACTCAGACCCCAGCCATCACCCAGCAATTCTCAGCCCTGAGATTTTAATCACAACGCTCAGGAACTGGAGAGGAGCTGCTTTGGGATCTTCCACTCCCTGTTAGGAGAACACAAGTTCAAGGGACCTCCAATCCCACTCACTAGCCAGCAGCAAGCCTGCAGATCCATCAGCTCCCGTGACAAAAAAAGCAGCTCCGAGCTGATCCTCAGGGTAAACCTAATCCCTACTCATTTCCAAAGTCAGAGCATCTAATCCCGTAACACCCAACGCTATTGTCACTTCAGGCTCCCAAATAAATGCCAGTGCACCAAACTGTCTCTTTTAATTAGGATCACAGATCCCTAGTGCTGGCCCAGGGTCTTGACTCTCATTCAAAATTGTCAAAGGAAGGAACTGAGAGAGCCTCAAAGACTATCGCACTGGCAGTGAAGTGCCAGACTGGGAATCGCAGACATTAAAAATAACACCTTGTTAACAGGTCCTGTGATTTTATCCCCCTGCCAGTGCAGAATTATTCTCAACAAAAGACCATCCTGAGCCTTGCCCACTATGATTTTAAGATGCTCGAGCAATGTAGACCTACTACCAAACCCCAAGGAGACTGTGCCATGGTCTAATAGTTTTGCAGTCAGGAATCTTCTGCTAATGCACCAAACTCCCATTTCTTCATCCCTCTCTATCAATCTATGCTAGATGATATTGCGTCACCCTGGCTATAATCTGTCCTTCCCAGTGATAAAGGAGATATCCCACCTCATCACTTTTCCATTCATTTATCCTGCTTAACCTTGAATGTTGCTGGTTAATTTTTTTAAGCTGCTCAGGAAGACAATTCAGAGAATGCATTACTAGCCATGGGCGTAAAGCTTAGCCGAAACCCATCAAACTGAAATTTCCCCCCTCCTATTCTGGGTTTTGTGTGCGTGCACGCGCACCGAGGGTTAAAAAGGAAAACCTTATCGCTATTACAAGGGACTACACAGAGCTGATGTGAGACCCCAGACCACAGAGGAAGGTGGCTGCTCCTGCCAGCGTGCAGAGGGATTCCCCGGCAGCCTGGCACTGCCCTGTGCGCAGCCAGCCCGGCAGAGGGAATCCCCCGGGCTAGGCTCTCCCTGGCACTGCCAGCTGGATCAGAAAGCGCCTTAAGTCAACTCCTTGCCCCCCTCCCAGCCTGGCTGGTGGCTGGTGTCCCCTCTGGCTGCTGGATGAGTCAGTGTCTCAGCTCAGCTCAGGAAGTGCCATGATTTTATTCCTCTAAATACAGAAATCGTGCCGAGTCCAGTCCTCGCCTCTCACTTTCGGGCTCAGATCTGCTTTGCTATTATTAGACTTTCATATACGGCAAGCACCATTAAACTGATTCCTGTCCACCCAACCCAGCCACCCCCACAGATACTCCAAGCCCCTCAGTCTTACTTGAAAGGGGAAAAGAAAGGGCCAGTGAGATGATCAGGGTGGAGGAGAGGGGGGGTAAGATTTACAAGTGAATGGAGGTAAGAATGGAGCAGTTTGTGGGATAAAGGGGCTGCAGAGGGAGCTTTACAGATGTGCAGAGGGATGGCGGCTCATTGTTTAATTAAGCAGAAAGTGGCTCTTTTGAAAAGCAATTTTGCACAGGAGCTCTGAGCTCAGCAAACAACTCCAGCGAGTGAGGGCAGGAGGAGAAAGGAACAGCTGGCCCGGAGCCGTGTGAACCGCATGCTAAGCGGTTTAAAGGGCCCGGATCCTCCTCCCCAGCCCTGCTCCACTGCCACCCTCTGAACAGTGCTGTCAGCACAGCAAATCCCACCAAGAGAAAAGAGAGAGCAGAGAGGGGGGGGCTGGCACAGAAAGGTTATCCTGCTAGGTGCCGGCACTGCAATACAGCGGCTGGGAAGGAGGGTGGAACAGCCAGGCTTTGTTATCCCAGGGATTTGGTCACACACAAGAGCTGGTTTCTCGGTGCCTGGGAAGCTCCTTCCACAATGAGTTGGGATGAGCTGATCCGGTAACGCGGCTCCGTGGCCTCCCAGGAGAGCGCTGAGACTGCTCCTGCGAGGGCGTGTGTTTGTCTCCCCGTTCCCTCTGAAGGACTCGTTCCTTGCACAGAAGCGACGCGTGGCCTCGCTGGGACGGCGACCCGAAGCTGTGCACGCAGCCGCTGCACTGAGCCCTGCACCAGGGCTGCAAACGCGGCAGGGACTGCTCGATCCCTGCTTGATGGCAGCAGCCCCACAGCATCACATCAGGCTCCCGGCACTGCAAACACGGCTGCTCACACCAATTGCTGGAAAGAGCAGCCAGGATCCAGGGCTGAGCCAGTCCAGCCTGAGGTCCCACCCTGGGTAACCCACTGAGTCCCCTTTCCTCACCAGCAAATATATAATTACCTGTCTAAGAGAGATGCACAAGCAGGGGAATAACCCCAAAGTCCTTTGAGACCTGCAAGTACCATACACTGTGGTTAAAAAGACTTGACTGCATGGAATTCCATAGAGCTATGGGGTTTTTTAATAATTCTTCTAATAAGTCTCTGCATTACCAAATATATTTTTATTCCTTCTTTGGAGTAAGTTTTAAAATGTAGGAATAATAAACAGCAATAAAAACATTAAAGAATATTAATAACTTAACTACGACTTACTATCTAGCAATAGCACTGGGCATTTACAGCCAACCGATGACAACTGCCGCTCTTGATTTTACACGTTGTTTTGGCATAGCACCCCAATCAACTCTGAACACATGCCATGCTGTATTTTTTTAAGCCACTCTGCCTGTAACACAGGTCTGATCTCCTGAGATCCCCAGGCCCTTTTCCAAGAAGATGAATGTTCCCACCTCCCCAGCAGTCCTCCATGCTGTGCAGAACAAGGCCCCTAGAAAGCAAAGCTCTCGAGGAGCAGACCATCCTCTTCTCTACGGGGATTTAACATAAACAACACTTGGCAGATTATTTTAATTTTTCCTCTAAAAAAAAAATCTGATTAGCAACAGGCTTCTTCCCTGGGGTTTTGGTAAAGGGAAGCCACAAACAATTACCAAAATACAGTGATTAAAAATTTATCCTTCCAGACTTGTAAGTGCCAAAACACACAGTGAATTCTTGATTACCCAAGAAGGTCCAAGCGATCACTGCTGAAACTGGTCACTGCTGCTCCAAAAACACAAGTCCCATCAGTGAAACCACAGGAGAAGTTGGAATTCGAAGGCCTGGACCTGCAGCTGAGCAGCCTGCAGCACAACTGCCAGAGACTTTACAAACAGCCCCAACCTCCGGATACAACATCCAGTAGAGAGCACAGCAGAGGGGTTTTGTAAACACTCTTCATCAGCATGACGCTGCTGAGCTAAACCTGAAACAACTACAAGGGTTAAACAATGCCAGTGGCTTCCTACCCTTCCAACAGCGTCCATGCAATTCGCATGGCCATAGACAAATCCACCACTGTGAGTCCCAGCGAGATGGAGGAAGGAGCTCCGGCATCACTTGCAGAGCAGTCATACAATGATCTATTTGATTACTGAAGCACTTGGTTAAATTACTGTGGCTTGTTTCAGGAGGAGGCTGCCAAATACATTTTCAGTTTTTAATTTAGGGTTTCTCTCTTTTATGCTCCATTGTCTCTAATAGCCTCTTAGATGCTTGAAAATAAAGTTGATTTCCCTGCCAATTTAATCCTCTCTCCATGTGACAAATATCGTTATTCCCCCAGCTGCTTTCTCACACACACGCTGTTTTTATGCAGAAGAAGCCAACAGGGCATTAATGCCTTTAGATCCTCTAACACCATTATCAATGAGAGCATCAAAATAGCCAGTAATTTGGGACAAGATTCTTGTTTAACTTGAGGTCTTCGTTCCGCAACAGCTCTAAAAGACTACACAGTCTTGCACCAAGTGTGGCTTATGTAAATCTGCCTATACAGATATATCACACCTTTTTAAGTTCCTACTTGGCAGCAACTTCAACATGCAGGCTAAGACAGCTCCGCTTTGGAAATAAAGAACTGCTATTTTACTGACGTTAGGATACAAAGAGCCCCTTGGATAATAAAAATAGGTCCCGCCACATGGCTGTACCCCTCGTGGCTTGTTCTTGTCCCATTTGCAGCTTCCTTCCTCCTGCCTTTCCTAATCCCTCCAGGAGCCCATCTCCAGGCATCAGAAAAGGACAGAGAATCAAATCTTCTTGAAAAAGTTAACTGGATCTGGAACCCACCTACTTTCCACCTAGTGCCTGTTACCAGGAAAAAGGAAATGACCACATAATGATTTGTTCAAACAACATTATTATCATTTGGAGAACACTGCCCTTGTCAACTATGGAGCACAGCTTGTTTTATTCACATAAATATTTGTAGGTATTTCTTCATATAATTTTCCACCTCCCCTCACCTCTAGCATATATATAAAAATGCCTAAACAATTAAAATATATCTGGACCCAATGTCCCAGAGAGAAGCAGCTGCTCCGCAAAAAGGAGGACAAAGACAAAAATAACCTAGAAAGAAAGGCAGAGTGGGTAAGAGAGGGCAAAATGGCCAAAAATAAGCTTGACGGCTAATGAAATCAGTTAAAATGGGGTTAGAAGTGTAGGTCTTCAAGCAGTGTTCATACTACAGATCTTTCCTCAGAGTATTAAGTGATGGACATACAGGGTAAGGTAAGCAACAGGATGCACCAAGTAGAACTGAGCTGGTTTATTTCTCTAATCATTGTAATTCTGGCTGCATGAGGGCAGCAGGGAACATACTACACGTATCTTTATTTACCCAGAGACAGGTGAATTAAACTTTCTTAATGTGAATGAGGAAAATACAAGGCATTAGGAATAATATAAAATTATAAGAATTTACCAAATTTCTCATTCACATGTTTCTGATCCATTTCTACTGATTCCTCACTTCTACAACGTAATTCTCATCCAGAAATATTATGAGGGGCATCTCCAATGATCCCTTACTGTCAGGCATTAACCGCACATCTGCCTACCCCTTCCCTGTGCTGGGTGTAAATGTCACTATAGCAGAAGCCTCACAATTCAGTATCTGCTCCTCAGCTGCTGCAATCCACAACCTGCCCAAAAACTGAAACCTCCCTGTCACTCAATGCACATGGAAACAGCAGGCTGCAAAACAGGGGAGCTGGCAAGTGGGCACACTGTCCATTCTGCCACTCTTCTTACAGGGATAGCAGCATTGAAAAACAAGGCAGCGTGAAAAGCTGGGAGCAATAATGTGTTAGATGAATCTGGAATGAGTCACTGGAGATCATGAGTTTGAACCCTGAGACTGAGCCAGATCTTCAGGGAAAGATTTATCCTTTAGGATAAATCCAGCTGCTAGTGAAGTCTATAGAAGTCTTCCCAGCAACTTCAAGTGGGAATGGATTAGGCCACATACAACTGCACCGCTGACAACCATCGGGCTAGAAGAATCATTCTTTGATATTAAACCCCCCCTTCCCCTGGCAGAAATAAACATCTCATGTAATAACCCCTTCTTTTTGAGCATCTGATCATGATTTGAACACCACCAATGCAGTGGATATCAGTGGGTATTTTGAATTTACAGAACACTGAAGAAAATGATGCTCCAGCCCCCCAGTTTATAAACCAAGTAAATGAGTGTTTTGGCATTTCTTTACTGTCTTCCATTTAAGGATCTTAATTGCTTTAACAGTGCTGGAATTTAATGCTGAACTCTCTTGTGATACATGAAAGTATCACTACTACTTCACTAGCAACAGGGGAAAGTTAAGCAACACGACTAAACTCACAAAGCAAATCAGCATCAGGTCATGTTTCTGGATCCTTAGTCCCTGTCCCTAACCGCAAGATAACATGCTATTCCAGTGCTCCTATTATATTTGAATTACACGTACTTAAGTCCAAGCATCAAAAGTGCTTCTACCAACCTCTAATTACTTCCAGGCACGGCAAGAAGATTTCAGGCCTGAACATTCACAGCACATAGATTATGGTATTAGCCATTCATGAGATATTAGTTGTTAACATTCCCTGATGCTTTGCATTATTTCGGTTTATAATCCCACTCTCAAATAGCATAAAGCATTGCTATCTAGCTGGAAGAATTCAAAACATACCTGTGGCAAAATTACGTTGCAACTGAAGTATGCACACACGTAAGGAGAAAGAAGAGAGTTAGTACAGCACTTCTCGGTATTGATATTCCAAATCACAAACCAGAGATTATGACTGTTTATCACTGGGACACTCAAATCTTTAGCTTAACAGCATCCTATTTTTTATTGTAGGGAAGGCTATAGGCAGGATGTCCAGCATCGCATTTGAGCACTAGCTTTGCCATTTTCAACTGCATAGTTAATACAAAACAATTACATATACTTGAAAGTCAAATGAGTAGACAAAATACATTAATGTTACATTGCTATACACACCCCCACATATCTACACACTACATATATATGCACACATATATATACACCTCTTGGAAACCTCAGAACAGACAAGGAAAAACAAGGGAGAGAGGAGGTTATTGGTGGTTTGAAGTATCAACCAAGACAAATGTAGACTTCATGGAAACATGCAGAGGCTGTTGTCTATCCAGGAGGAGGGAGGCAAAAGTCTTAAGGAAGGACTCAATTCACAAGTGATTACAGGACAGGAAAGATGCTCAGATTATTTCTGCTTGGTATTTACTTTGAGGACTAACCATCATCTGCCAAGCTATCTGATCCACGGCATGTCTGAAAGTGCTTTTAAAAGACATTGATTCTTGTTGCCAGCTAACGGAACTGCTGTACAAACCAGCTTTGTTTCCTTTGTTGTCATTCTTTCAAGTTATCCAACAGGTTCTGATACTCACAAGGCTCTGGTTGACAGGGCAAAGTCACCTGATGCTTTTTGACACCATCGAACAAGAGTTCTGCACCACCTCTGAAATAAAAACAATGAACCACTGAGATTTTGCTTTATTGTCAAAAGGAAGACAGTACAAAAGAGGCGATTTACATAGATGCCACAACAGAGAAAACAAATGACACAGACTATATTTAGCACAGGATTCTCTTTGTCTTTGTTTTCCTCTCGCAAACCACAAGTTCGTAGGGGAAGTTGCCATCTCCCATCACCAACACATACAGGAGGCTCCGTCACGGGCCAGAACCCCACGGTGCCAGGCATCGTCCCAACAGAACAGGAAGATGGCTCCCGTCCCAATGCGCTTACAAACCACTGTGCCGCGCCTAGCCTAACGCCTTCCCTCTCCCTTTAGCTATCGGCATTGCTTCAATTCAAACAATATTACAGCCACCATGCTACATCCAACATCGCTCATCCCTAACACCTTTTAGCCAGAAGTCTCAAGGCATTTCACAAAACGTGAAAAATCGTAGCATCCTTCTGGAATAAATATCCTCGCATTTCCAATTGTAAACAGAGAGAGGAAATGACTCACACGAGGTTGCACAGCAAGTCAGCTGCAGAGCCAGCAGTCCTTGAGTCCTGGCAACCCTTTCTTGATCTACTTACTACAAAGCGTTCCCTCTCAGGAGGGGCTTAACTGGGAGAAGCAAGCAGAGCAAGCGACGATGACAACAAGCAAAAATAAATAAATACACAATCTTCCTTCACTGAACAACCTGATTAACATCCCTCTTCTGACATTCAGAATGTACTGGGGGACTAGCCTCAGATAACTAAGTGATGGCCTCTGCAAGCCCAAGAGATCAAGCGTGAGAAAAATATGCAAAGGCTGGCAAGTACAGGAGCTGGTCCTCACACCTGAAAAAAAACGGGATTTAAATTGGGTCCAGGTACCCAATCTCCTTAGGCTTTTAGAAAAAAATAATTAATTTTTGTAACTGCAACTTACAAGCCTCAGCAAGCTCACCTATATTCCTTTTCTGGAAAAAGAACAATTGTGAAAATCTTGAGCTTTACAAACATAAATCAGTTTTCCTGATGTTGTGAGGCTCCAGGCCAAACTCAGTCTTAGAAGATTATAAAACTTTATCATGTGAGTAGGGACACGGATAATAAACACAAATGCTACTTTAAGATATGGGACACAGAAGCAGATAGTGTGAGCTCTTGACTCTAGACCAAACAGGATGGCCAAAGTTTTAACAATTAGGAAACTCGTAAAACACTCAACTCACTTGATACTCAACTGAGGTAGAAAAATGACCAACCCGTTTTCAGAGGGCATACAATTGTGGCAAAAAGTTCTTCCAACTTAAATGTAGATTACTTTAGAAAAATTTTCTTATTAAGTTACTTTCTGGAAACTTGTTGGTGCCTCACATCCCTTGGAAACCAAAACAATAGAGAGAAGTATTTAAGATAAATAATCCCTACCTAAATATCAACAAAGATACATCCAGATGTTACTAAGTTCCTTTAAATTCAGTATCTAAAAATGCCACAGTAGGTTTTCCTGGCTCTGCAATGGAAGAGCACAACAGAACCCTTGTTATGCCCTCAGCAGCATTACTTATATGCAGCAACTCTCCTAAAGAGCACCCTGTTGGTGTTCTTCCACCAGCTCACAAAAAATAGTTATCTGAAAATTCAAGCAGCAATTATTAACATGAGCCGAGATTCATGCGAGAGAACAAGTCACAGCAATTATATGAAAAACATTTTTTTATGTAATGAAAACAAGGTCACGCTTTGTTACAGCGGGAAATGTAGATTGCAAGATAAGGTCCTTCTGTAATGCGCTAGCTGTGGGGAACTCAGCTGTGATTTGTACATAGAGAGCTCATTTATGCATTTCCAAGGGAAGCAAAAATGCATCTCACTCTTCTGGGAAAATTAGGAGAGCTACTGCAGCTGGAAGTGGGAAAGACTGAGGAAAGGATTCTTAAGGAGAAGGGTATTTAAAGGGTTATAGCATTTCTGTGTTCGTGAAAGGGTGGGAAAAAGCAAATAAATAGTAGCCTTTTAGCTTCTGCTAAAAGGAGGCTTTAACAAAATAACACAAGTATTTCCACAAATACGCACAGACTTCCACTGCAAACACTTTAACTTCCCAGCGCCAGAGCGTTAGCAATGCAGACACTACAGCAATGAAGACCTGAAAACCGAAATGCTACAAAGCGAGAACTTGGCTATTTTACGCTGAACTGAAATAACTGAAACACAAAGCAAAGTGAGTGCACACGTACACACACATAAAAACACACACATATATATATGTACAGAGAAAAAATGCCGAAGAACGAGTGGAAGGTTTTTATAAGTAATTTTAATAATTAAAAAAAGGTTAAAAGGGGATAAAGGAAAGGACTTGTACAAGACACTCACAGAGACGTAAGCGAGGCCACGCCGCCGCCTCGGCGCAGAAGAGCCGGGCCGGGCCGGGCCGGGCCGGGCCGGGCGGCGGCAGCCCGGCCCCAGCACCGCGCTACCTGGGCAGCGCTGAGGGGGTCAGGGCCGCACCGCAGCGCTGTGGGAAAGAGCCCCGGCGGTGCCCGGCCCCTCCCGGCGGTACCTG